>BGNK01000574.1:7105-25908 GCA_003297005.1 Symbiodinium sp. clade A Y106 | reverse complement strand
CCCCCGCCCCCAAGGGCCCTTTAGCAGAATCCTTATGGCCTGTAATAGTGGGTATTTGGGGTATGTTAGAGGGCATTTAGTTGCGGTGTCTAGGCAAACCCTAAAGTTAACGGTTAGTTAGTGTTTGCTCAAAAAAACTATCCCAGAATCCCACGCCCCAAGCAAACAATGAAGCGAGGCTATCGGCAAGCCCTTGGAGGGTTTGACCAGCTTGCCGGGACCCCTCCGGCAGGTTTGAGGTGTAGGGTTCAGGGTTCACGGTTTAGGGTTCTGGATTCGAGCTTTGCTTTTGGCCTGACGGTTGTCGGAGCACAGTAATGCTTGGTTGTATGTATTCGTGCATGTTTGTATGCATGTTTGCTGTAATGTATTCACGTCTGGGCATGCATGTATGTATGTAGGTAAGTAGGCAGGTATGTATGTATGTGAGTGTGTATTCTATGGTTGCGTCTCGTCAAGTGTACTTCGCTTCTGTTTGTGTATGTTTGTGGGCGTATGTGTAATGTGCATGTGTGTGTATGCGGATGTATATTATATGTATATGTACAACCCGAGTGTATGTGTATCATTGAAAATATCTATGTATATGTGTATGCACATGCCATGTACGTTTGTATGTATGTACGTATGCATGCCTGCATGTATGTATGTATGTATGCAGGCATGCATGGATGGATGTATGTATGGATGTATGGATGTATGGATGTATGTATGTATGTATGTGTGTATGTATGTTCGCATGTGTTCTTATGTGACCGTGTGTGTACACAGACGTGCAATATACACAGGTGCAAATATGTCTACATGCAAATGTGCATCTGCATGTACATACACGCACACATGCAGTTCACATGCATGCGAATGTGTTTATACCTCTACCCTGACATGAACATAGACATTGACATAAATAACACAACTAAAAAATATAGGACATCGCCATAAATATATTACAATTGCACATGCCTCATGCATATACAAACGTGTGTGTACATACGAAAATGGATATATTCATATATACAATATATATATATATATATGCATGTGCACACACACACACACGCATATACATGTACATACATTTACGTATGCATGTACATCTTTGTAATTATACATTTTACACAATGTGGGTCACACATACATATGTGCATGTGCTTGTCTGCACATGTAACAGCCCCGTGTAGCGTTTGCGTTTTCGGATTCCAGTTTCACAAAATTGGGTGAATGGCTGGGTCGACATTTCTACCTGAGCACCGCACCACGCGACTTTTCGACCTACGTACAAGTGCCACTGTGCCACCGTGCTCGAATTCGTGGGTTTAGAGTTTGATGCCAGCGGCGGTTTCGGAGCCAACGCCAAGCCTTCAAATCCCAACCGCAGCATCTGTAGTCTACGGCATGAGGTCGCAGACCAACCAGATGGACATCAACTGGGCCTGGCACTTAAAAGACGAGAGAAAGCGGAAAGGACGTCTACTATATGTCTCTAGCGAAGCTATAATTCAAAATCAATATTCCTTTATTTCCCGTGAACCTTCAGTAACCAAGTCGCGACGGTCGCTACGACTTGATAGTGGTTATTGCGGTGTTGAGGGTTTCGGGATGCGCTCAATCACTGTCATCATCATAACTATCCTCGGCAGAATCATGACCGTGAGAAGTGTACGTATCGTCATCATGACAAGCAGCAATGCAGCAACATAATCGTCATGAGCCGCCACCGTCATGCCCTTAAACATTGGTTGTTCAGAACGAGAACCAGAATCATGATAGCCGGCATCATCATCATCACCACCATCATCATCTTCAAAATAGGGGACTCTAATATAGTACCCTAAATAGTAGGATCCTTATTATGAGGACCCCAAACTAAGGTGCCCCTAATTTTCATCAAGATCGCCTTTCGTCCTCAGCATGATGGCCGCGGTTATGCTCATGGCCATGGTCGTTGCCACGGTGACGGTCTAGGGTTTTGGGTTTAGGGTTTAGGGTTTAGGGTCATCGTCGTCGTGGTCGTCGCTGCCACCACCGTCATCATCTTATTCTTGCTTCAGGGCTTGGGTTCAGGGTTTCGGATTTAGGGTCATCCGCATGGTCCCTGAAATCGTCTGAGTCGTCCAAAGCATTTCAACCATCCTCCAATTTCTAGCACAACTACAAGGGGTTGATGTTGCGCTTCTGTTTTTGAATAGCAGCGGGGTTGTAGTTTGCCAGCGAGGTCTAAGGTTTAGGGTTTATGGTTAGGGCTTGTCTGAGGCATCCTGTTTGTTTCTTCTCGTCGACGCCGCGACCTAAAACCCCAACCGTCCCTAATCTTCCATCCCACAGAGTAGGCAAGTGGCCATTCTAATGTCTAAACCCTAAACCCTAAACCCTAAACCGTGTAGACTTACCTGTCCCCACCCCTAATGTCAACTTCCTCAAACCCTAAAACCCAAACCCAACCCGCTTCTAGAACCCTCAGCGAGCCCTCATAGAACCCTAGTGTGTAAGAAGCCGGAACCTTCAAACTCCGGCGCCGTAAAGCTCTAAACTCTCAACTATGAACGTTGAATCCCTATAGAGCCCTCATGGAACCCTCAAGGAGCCTGTACTGAGCCCGCAAATACAGGTAGATTTCAACTATCCTCCGTTCCTGCGGCTGATCCACTTCAACATCGAGGAGTCGCCTTCAGCACTGACAGGCTCGCACCAGCTTTGGGTCTAGTCTGTCTGGTTCTTAGTAGGGAATGGGGGAATGGATTATGGAGACTATTATTGGGGAGTATATAGGGACTACTTTCAGGATCCATTCCCCCATTCCCTACTAAGCACCAGACAGTAGTGCTTAAGGGTGTTAAGGGCTCAGTGAAGGAATCTATGGGTTCCTATAGAGGTTCTCTAAGGAGTTGAGGGTTTAGGGTTTGCCGTTTTAGGGGTCGCTCTTCCTATACTCACGGGAAGTAGCGGGAAAGCATAATGCCAACCGTAAGACCTTCGTACAGGGATCGTTTGTTTATCTCCGAAAACGCTAAGCACCTGCGGAATCATGGCGGATAGTGTTTAAGATTCAGGGTGCAGGGATCAGGGCCAAGAAATAGGGTTCATGGCTTAGAACATTATTCCGATCCCATTTGCTGTGGGAAGTACTTGAAGTTTATAAGGCTTGACGAGTTTACAAGATTTATGTAGGTTTCATTACCTAAACACAGAGCTCTGGGTGTATTCCTACCACTACTACGACTACCACGACGACAACGACACTACTACTACTACTACTACTACTACTACTACTACTACTACTACTACTACAACTCCTACTCCTACTCCTACCGCTACCGCTACCGCTACCGCTCCCGCTCCCTCTCCCTCTCCCGCTCCAGCCACCGCTGCCGCTGCCGCTGCCGCTACCACTACCACTACCACTACTACTGCCACCACCACTGACACAGCCCTGATGAAACGTCGCCTTCGGGATCGACTCTGGGCTCTAACGGCATTGTGGTTTTGAAGCCTAGTGACGTCCAACCCGTCAAGGCCCTTTTTAGCAGATGGTTACTTGCGAATGGATTTTCTGCAAGGAGCCATTGTGTTCTGTCATTCCCAGCGGGGAGCCAGTAAGCAGAAGGACTCGTGCGGTGCTTCAACGTCTCCTTCCAGCTGACGACCTATACCTGCCCTGCCCTCAGCCGTAAAGATCAAAGAGTCCGGTTCCTGATTTTGGTGCCTTAGCCCTAAGCCCTAAACCCCAGACCCTAAACCCTAAGCCCTGAACCCTAAAACCCTAAACCCCAAAGCCCAAACATCTAAACTCCTAAACCCTATAGATCCCTCATAGTAACCCGATAAAAGCCTATAGATCCCTTTAAAGGAACCTTAAATTAAACTCTAAACCCTAAGAGGGGTCGCTGACTTCTCGGGCTGAGGTGCTTTCGCTTGGCCTTTTTGGGTGCCGAAGGGTCGGATTCGGGGTACCTTTAAAGGGATTTACAAGGGTCCTATAAGGGATCTTTAAGGGTGCCTATAAGGGATCTATAAGGGTGGACTGAGGGTTCTTATTGACTTAGGATTTGTTCTTTATTTATTATGATAGAGCAGAGCCTACACCCTAAAGCCAGATTTCTACTGGGTTTTGGTCCAGGGAAGGCGTCGAAATGTTCCGAACGTTCAGTGACGATGGCAGCCCCCTCCGCTCGGCGAAGAGCTGATCCGCCAACACCGACGGGTTTAGGGTTTAGAGGTTTAGGGTTAGGGGTTAGGGCTGGCGGCGCAGAAGCACCGGAAGGAACGCATAGCGGCAGAGCGCGAAGCAGCCGAAGAGGAAACTCGCGTTCCCAGAGACTCTTATTTTCCCTTAGTTAAAGGACTATCCCTTAAATCATATTCGGGATCCAACTATAATTCAAGGCACATTCCTTAATTAAGGGATCTTGGAGTCTCTGGGTTAGTTCTGCCGCACGCTTCCGGTGAAACCTCGGACTGCCACCGGTTGAAGATGGTTCCGGAGAGTGGAGGGTGGCAGTTGGGGGTTGCTAAAGGGTTTAGGGTTCAGGGTTTGGGGTTCAGGGTTTAGAGTTCAGGGTTTAGGGTTTCGGGTTCAGGGTTTAGGGTTTAGGGTTTAGGATTTAGAGTTCAGGGTTTAGGGTTTCGGGTTCAGGGTTTAGGGTTTAGGGTTTAGAGTTCATGGTTTAGGGTTTAGGGTTTGGGGTTCAGGGTTTGGGGTTCAGGGTTTAGGGTTTAGGGTTGGATGTTAACCCTAAGGGTCCATGTACCCAAATAGTATATACTTTGGCCCCCAATGGACCTATATAGGGAGTATATACTATTCGGGTACATGGACCCTTAGGGTAGGGTAGTGGGTAGTTATAAGTCGGGTTATGGTTTAGTCTATTTAGGCTGTAGAATACTTATGGGGTGTAGAGAATGTTTCTGGTATTGGGGTTATTGTTTCCTCAATGTGGGTTACAACTGTAGTGCTCCACTTGTAAATCTGCTTATGACTGACAACTACCCATCCCAGTAGACCCAGACCTGCCAAAATCCTTTAATTGTGGAATATACCTTTTTTGATAATAAGGATCCATCCTACTACAATTTAAGGTAGTCATGGAGTCCCCTAAACCCTAAACCCCATAAATCCCTTATAGATCCCTTTAAGGAGCCCCCAGGCATTCCTTATTTAAGGGATTTTGGAAGGTCTGGGTCGCTGTCCTCCCAGGTGCGATCGGCCTCATCAACACGCTGATCTTGATCTTCAGCGTACAGGACGCGGTGGTTTAGGGTTTAGGGTCTAGGGTCTAGGGTTTAGGGTCTAGGGGTGTAGGGTTTAGGGTCTAGGGTTTAGGGTTTAGGATTTAGTGTTTTCAGCGTACAGGACACGGTAAGTCCCTAACCCTTAAACCCCGCACCAATAAACCCTCAACTTTAAGCCCTAAGCTTTTCCGGGAACCCTACACCAAGAAACCCTCAACTCAAAACCCTAGTTTTGCTGGCTTCCGGATTCTGTTCGTCGCAGTGCTAAAGATTGCTTCCCGAGCCCTATGGCCTATGGACCGAGCTCCCTTGATTGCAACCACTGCCATGAAACAGGACGAAACTGGGCCCCCGAAATATACTTTAACGGCCTTAACATTTAGAATAGTTTTTAGGGTCCTCGTGCAATCATCTGTATGGTATACCCCCAAGCTCTATTCCAATTAGTTGGGTCCCTATATTAACAAACCCCAACCTTCACCCACGCCCCTAAACTGCTTAAACCCTAGCCCCTATAATAAACTTAAGCTTAAGCCCAAAACCCAGCAAGGTTGGCACTTGGGATCGCTAACCGGATGCCGCACACTTTGCCCTCGACCCAAAAAACCTAAAGCCTTAAACTCCAAACCTTAAACCCAAAGAGGGTTCCTCTCAGGTTGGGGGTTTAATATAGGGTTTGCCGTCACACATTCCTATGGGTTCCTACATGGTTTTGACAGGGTTCTATAAGGTTTGCGGTTTTGAGGGTTCCTATAACGGTACAGTTCAGTGCCGCTGGACCTTTGTGTCGAGTGGGTTGCTGGCAAGGCATGATTCCACTTCGTTCGTTTCTACATACAAGCGGCCAGAAACCGGCCGTGTGAGGGCAAAGTTTCGGTTGCATTTGGTTCTTCACTTTCGTCAGCTCTGTGCGTCCAACTAAACTCTTGAAGTTAGATCACTGCCTACCAGCCTTCTTCAAAGAATGTCCAGGCACCCTTTCGATGGCTGTGGCGGCCTCGGTTGTATCACGATGGCTTCCACGCATTGGGATGTTGGGGTTTCTGGCGGCGAGCTTGAGAGTCTTTTGAGACAGCGATCTCGAGTTGAAGGGTTCAGAGCCCAAAGTCACCCGAATGAAGATGTCCTTAAACTAAGCCCCTGAAACTTAATACTCCAAGACCCTCAGACCCTAAAGCTTAACACCTAAACGGGTTGATGGTACGGTGTCCCTTCACGAAGACTTTCCACAAGTTGGCTTCCAGCGACACTCAGCAGGCATCACATCACTCATGATGTGGTCTCGTTTACCCTGTTTACGCTACAAAGATCCTGTGCCGAACCCCGTTGCCTGTGAGAGACAGCAAAGGCTCACGAAGGAAAAAGACCTTTAATGGACCTTGTGTGTGGTTCAGGGTTAAGGGTTTAAGATGGCTTTAGGGTTTATAGGGTTAAGGGGTCCAGGATCATTCTTATGACGCCTGCTCCGTAAGCCTTACAGAATGCAACGCCTCCCACGTTTGGTGTCAAACCCTATACTTGGAGGATCATGGGACTCAGCAAGTATGGCTATAAGTACTTTAAGTGGGGTTATAAGTAGTACACTTACCTTAATTATAACCCCAGCTACTAAGTCCCATGATCCTCTAAATATAAACCCTCACTCAACCCAGTGGTGCCTGCCCAAGGGTCCAGTCCGCTATTCACGCGCTCATACTCCCGGCACCTCTGGCGTGTGTGATGTCTTTGGGGGTGACTCGGGGATTAAAACTGTCTCAAAGTTCTTTGCCTATGAGGGTGTCACAAGGGCTCTATAAGGGTTTGGATTTTAATCTTTACCTGGCCAGGTTTGGGGATTTGAATACACTTGGAAGGCACAGGGTTGAAAGCTTCGAGTTTCCGAATCATTTGATGCGCTGCTCTAGCTTAGGCTTTAGGCGTTGGGGGTTTGGGTTTAGGGTTTAGGGTTTAGGCCTTAGGCGTTGGGGGTTTGGGTTTAGCTCTGCGGGTCTCAACACTTGTCGGCCCTGCTCCTTGTGTAAACGAAAATGCATTGAGCCCTGAACCCTAAACTCTGAACGTGATCCCTGCAAAGGGTATGATGGGGTTCCCTTGAAGGGTACTATGGGGTTCTATAGTAAGGTTCGAGACGGGTTTTAGAATCGGGTTCCTTTAAGGGTACTATGGGTTCTCATAAAGGGTTCTAGAGGGGTTTGGGGATTTGAGGGCATAGGCTGTAGGCTTGAGAGCTTGGTTGGGTCTGTGAACATGTAGCAGTATTGTTCCCTTCTGGTTGTATTTTTTAGCGTTTTTCTACTGAGTGTGCAGCACAATCCTGCTCGAATCGTTTAGGGCTTTAGGGTTTAGGGCAACTAGAGTGTAGTAGTATCTCGGTATAGTCCTCACATCGGCCCTTATAGTATGTTTTGAGGGTTGCAGGGTTTACCGGCCGCTTCATAGCGCCTAGGCATTAAACCTAGCAGTTGCGATTCAGGGTGTTAGGTTTCAGGAGCCAACAGAGACCTTGGAAAGTAGAATCCTTCCTCAAAGAGCTTTAAAAATCATGATGACGGGTACTTTAATCACTCTTGTTATCTTGCTGGCGAGATTTCCAAAGTAGAGTTTGCTAGAGTTTGCGGCAGTGGCCGACAATGTGGTGTCAACGCATGTTAGACAGGGAACTCGTTATCAGCCAGCAACAAGCCCCGAGCCATTGCCGCTCATTGTTGTTTGAATATGCCCTCAATGCTTTACGGTTTCGGGCTATGGGTTAAGGCTGAAGGCCACACCAAAGCTCAAGAGGCTTGTACAGTAGCTCTCTAGCAAAGTTGTAAATAGAGTACGAATGGGGCCTAGTAATTACCTATACTGGGGTTTCTTGTTATAATTATAGTACAATATACCGCAAAGCCCTATTCTCATTATTGAGGCCCCGATATTATTCAGTCTAGGTTTTAGATTCAGGCCGAAAGCTTTAGCCCGAGATGTGTGCCAATCTTCACATCCTAAGCCCGACACCCTCCGAAACCACGAAAACTTGAAGTCCCGACTGCCCAGCATTGCACCCAAAACCCTAAACGTTTTGGGTTTAGGGTTTCGCAATCTAATATAGTACGGGCGGTACAAACTACAAGAGGGCTTTGGAGCATCTTGTTATTCTGCTATAGTTATAGTAAGGAACCCGAAAGAATACATTTCTAGTTAGTAAGACTCTTGTAGTTCCTACAGTAAACCCTAAACCTTGCCACCCTGACACCCGCAACCCAAAACCCGAAGCCCTAAACCCCAAACCCCCAAACCCCTACTTGGAGGATCAGGGGACTTAGCAAGTAAGGTTATAAGTACCCTAAGTGGGGGTATAAGTAGTTATAAGTACAGTTACCTTAGTTATAACCCTAGTTACTAAGTCCCATGATCCTCTAAGTACCTTAGTTGCTGAACCTTCCCACCCAAACCAACCCCCCGAACACCGAAATTTGGGTAGTTCCAGGCCGCGGCCCTCTTGGTCTTCTACAGCTCGGACCCTATTGGGTAATATAGGGGCCTTGATAGTTAGAATAGGGTTCCTTTAAAGGGGTCTATAAGGGTTACTATAAGGGATCTATAAGGGTACTATAATATAGGGGCCTTGATAGTTAGAATAGGGTTTTGGGGCCCATTATACTATAATCATACTCAGGAACCCCCAATAGTATAGGTAATTATTAAGGCCCCTAAAGTAG
This sequence comes from Symbiodinium sp. clade A Y106, assembly GCA_003297005.1. NCBI lineage: Eukaryota > Dinophyceae > Suessiales > Symbiodiniaceae > Symbiodinium > Symbiodinium sp. clade A. Next base: position 16,978 of record BGNK01000574.1, on the reverse strand, counting down.
TTGTTTGTCCCTAATGGTCCACGTGCTCAAACAGTATATACTTCGGACCTAGAGTACGTATCTAAAATGCAGGGACGACTTGAAGGCCAAAGTATATACTATTTGGGTACAGAGCCCTTGGGTTAAGGTCCCTTTTTGAGTCCTGATAGGATTGGCCTGACTTTTGGAGTGGCGTGGTCGCGTAGTCGCGTGGGGAACTCGTGTTTGGGCTTTTAGGGAAGTAAGACAAGATACCATATAGCCATATGGGTATTTTTCTAGATTAGGGTCCCTTTTGAGGTCCTCCATATAGCATGGCACCCTTCCCCAATGTAGGGAACCACCCATATCAATGAAAGCATGCTACATACCTCGCATCCCTTCAATGGTAACTTAAACTGACTTCCCTGGAATGGGACATAATGGGACTTTCATTGTTTAGATAACTGTTGATAGGAGTGTCCGCAATGAATGTGTAATATAAGCATTAGGCTTATGGGATGACGGGTCAAGGCCGTACCCTAAACCCTAAACCCTAAACCCTCAAACCAAAGGTTGAGGGGTTCATGGGTCCTGAAACTAACACTAAGAGCCAAGCCCGGGATTCTCACCCCGCTTAAACAAGGGCCCTCACAGTCAGAATAGGGCTTCGGCGTGTCATACCCTAAACCCTAAACCCTAAACCCTAAACTAACAATAAGAAGGAGTTTCAGGCTTCTCCACCAAGGCCTGAAGTTCCCTGAACAGGAAAACCTAGCACCGTAAGCCCTTGCTTCTGGGGCTTGCGGTTTAGGGAGATGTTATGTTGATGATTAGTACTGTTGTTATTGCTATTGTTATTACTCTTACTATCCTAGTGAGGCTTTAGGCAGCTAGTCGCTAAGGTGGTTACAGAGGTGTGGCCGAACCGGACGGCAAGTTAGTGTGGCGGTTCAAGGCAGGCAGCAGGGGTTCTGTTACGGGTTCCTTTAGGGGATCCTTTAAGGTACCTTTATGCGTAAACCCTAAACCCTAAACCCTCATAAGGCTTCATACAGGGATTCTGGGACAGGACGTGGGGTTTCGGGTTGCGGCTGGGGAGTCGAAGATAGAGGGTTTGGGATTCACAATCCAGGGTGTAGGATTCACGGTTTTCGGGCCGATGGCTCCTGATTTCGGATTTTGATATTCGGGTTCAGGTTTCGAGGCTATGTAGGGGTTTCTGGGTTTAGATTTGAGGGTTTAGGGTTCACAATCTCGTCTTGTGCGGTTTTGGGATCTATGCTGCTTTCTATCTTTGGTTTCATAGTTTTCAACAGCATATGGGGATCATGCTTTTGTAGGATCCTTTTGAGTTCTAGGTGTCAGCATGAGGGTTGAGATGAAGAGCTGACCCTTCACCCGATGTGCTGCAGTGGGTAAGGGTGGCTTCATGCAAATGCAAGATGAGTGGATTTAGCAGTTATGGCTATGGCTACAAATAGAGAGTTAACTACGGCCAAAGCTACCGCAAGACAGATATGAAGACACCTCTTTTGCCTAAACCCTAAAGACCCCAGTTTTTAAGCCCTGTGACCTAGACCCTCATACCCTGATGCCTACGACATAAATAAACCTTTAAACCCGGCAGATGGCGACTCGCTTTAATCTGTCTCCCCATTCGCACCAGTGCCGCGGAGGAGGTCGCGGGAAATTGTCTGGCCGTCTTCGCAACGGAGTGTACGTTGCCCTACAACCACTGCGTCACCGTGACGAACGCCTGCAGGGTGACTTGCAAGTTGCTTTGTCGAGACCCTGACCAACCATCCTAAAGTCGCATCTTTCTGTCAACCAACTCGGTCAGTGGAATTGAGGTGTACATATATATATATATATACATACATACATATATGTATGTATATGCATATGCACATCTGTAGACACTGTTAACTTCTACTTATATACACATGCATGCATGCATGCATGCATGCATGCATGCATGCATGCATGCATGCATGCGCATGCATGCATATATCTCAATGTATATATCACCATCACATGAAAGTTTATGTTTATGCAGGTGTATATATATATACATACATACATTTATATGTATATACACAGATAGTTTGGAAACTAGACGATGCTTGAACGAGAGCTGAGGCTTTGGGGCGAGTGCCACCACAAACGTCACTCTGCTACTACACCACCTTGTCGTAGACAGAACTGCAACCGGTCGCAAGCAGGGCATAATGGGGTTTAGGGTTTCGGGTTTAGGGGTATGCCCTGCAACACCCGCAGATTCGTTTGGGTGGTTTTTCAGGGTTCCTTGAGGGTTGTATGAGGTTCTATAAGGGTTAAGCGTGCAATGTATCGGATTGGTTCAGGGTTCAGTGCTTGGGGTTGGGATCTAGGGTTCCGGGCGCGAGAGCGAGAGAGAGAGAGAGAGAGAGAGTGACAGTGAGGCAGAAACAGAGAGAGAGGAGCTGCAGCTTCTGTGCTTCAGCCCCAAGTGGGCTCAGGGTTTCGCCGTTTCGGGTTTGGGGATTTAGTTTGGGATTCAGGGGTTTAGGGTTTAGTGGGATTTAGGGTTTAGGGTTTCGGGGTTCGGGGGGTGTAAAAGTTTAGTGTTCGAAGCTCTCTCGCGCAGGTCGGGCAGCCGATTCTTGTCTGGCCCCGGGTGCCGACAGGTTGGGTTTGTTGTTTAGAAAGTTTAGGAGTTTCTAGTTTTTCGCACCTTGTTTTGCAAGACATATGGGCTAAAACCACCCATACTCCTGAATCCAGTCAAGTTTCGGGTTTAGGGTAACAGAGTTGAATAATAACTTTCATAATATAGAAGTATTACGACATTAATAGTAGCTCGATTATAGACTGTTACTGTATGCGGGCAGTACTCAAGGTTTACTGTTTCATGTTCAGGGTTTACAGCTTAGGTCTTGTTGACAGGTCGACATCCTTTAAAGCCGAAATCCTCAAACCCTGAATCCTAAACCCTAGAGCCCTAAACCCTAAACCCGCGAAGCCCTAAACCAGAAAAAAACTTAAACCCTAGAAACCTGGAGCCCCAAACCCTGAACCCCTGAACCGTTAGAAGCCTTTCGTCACAACCAATGCAAAAGGGTCTCTACCTTTTTCTTTTCAGAACCTAGCCCGGAAAGCCTACCTTCAGCTACTAAAACCTGTTCTGTTGTAGGGTTCCTATAAGTTCTATACTCGGGCCCGGGCTGATAATTAGATCCTACAACAAAGTAAGTTATGGTAGCTTAGGGTAGGCCCTACACCCTGCACCCCTAAACTCTCAGACCCTAAACGCCTGGGGCGTAAACCTTGAACCCTAAAAGCCTATACCCTAGATCCCAGAACTCCTTGGCACGGCCCCACACCCTCAGTCTCAAATGGGTAGACTCAGAAACACTGGACCCGACTTTCTGACCCCCCTGTGCCCCCCCACCCCGGCACCCCAAAGTGTAGGCATTCACCAAATCGGAAACAAACTCGCGCTCTGACATGTACAGCACCTGGTCGACGGTTCATGAGTAATTGGCAAGCAAAGGGGATTCCTTTCGACAGTTAGAAGTTAAAGTGTAAGTCTGTAAGAACTTTCCTTTAATTGGGCTTGTAAGTGGTTATGATTACGCTTGCCTTACTCGCAGCCATACTTGAGCGGACCTCTGATCTGTTGAGCAAGCTTAAGCCCGCACAATATGTATATATATATATATATATAGATATAGATATAGATATAGGATCCGGTGAAACCCAAGCCCTAAATCCCATGCATAAAGCCATTATCATAGCGACCCCTGCTCCCTCAAGTACACACTGAACCACAAGTCAAGTTTAGGATTTAGGGTGTAGCGCCCTTTGCATCAGGTAGCCCTAGCTTTGAAGGCATCAGTGCCTTCAGAGACTTTGTGTTTTGAGCTTGGAGGTTGAACCTGTGGCCGCCTTAGCCCCAACTTTTTTAGCCCCAAACCCTTCACCATCAAGACCCACACCCCGAACCCCCTAAACCCTAAACCCTAAACCCCGAACCCCCACAAACCTCTAAGCCCCCAAATCCTAACTACACCTTGAAACTCGCACTCTTTAAAACTCCAAGCTCTAAACCGTAGAATCGGCTTGCATTCGGTTGATGCATCGGTTCCGAATTTTCGAAAATATCTATGCATAGGTTTAGGCCACAATCCTGGCTCAAGGGTATTTAGGTCGTTATGAGCTTATTTATGTCTTCAGTCTCAACGTAAATTTGGTACTGAGCTTCGGCGTATTCTTTTGGGTATTCTTACTGGCTAACATTTAGGACGATGGTGCATCTCGAAAAGCCCAACCCTCAAATGCGAAGGGTCCGGCATGCCAAGACCCAAATCCCCATATCCACAAGACCCTGTCTTCAGCGATCTCTGTTGCGTACATTTGCTTATTCTCTGTTCAGTTATGGTTTTGTGAAACTGGTTGTTGTCTGCTAAGGAGACCCTATGGGTCCAAAGGACCCAATAATTAGGTTCTCGGGTTTAGGATAGTAGTTATGCCAACATTTAGGAGAGTATATGATTATTAGGTACTTGGACCCTTAGGGAGAGTAGAGCTAAACCTAGAATCGTAAGCCCTCAGATTTCAAATCGTAGGCGCAAACATGCCGAAGACAAACTGGAAGTCAAATCAACCCTTGTGGAGCCCTCAAACTTGGCTTGAATATTGAAGCATCGTATTGGGTTTAGGGTTTAGGGCTTAGGGTAGATTCGAGCATCCTGTTATTGCAAAGACCCCACCATATAAACTCATAAACATCCGGCTGGAGTATAATATCCCGGCCCAGAACCGTTTTTCCTAGTAGGTAAGGCCGCTAGCTATCCGAACGGGCTCGCAGCACTGCTGGCTTAGTACGCAGGGCTCGTTCTTTTTCCGGGATGGAGATTCACTTCGACATCGTGGCCCCTAAACCCTAAACCCTAAACCCTGAGGCTTAGTAAACTTAAGGTTCTGGGTGTGTTCCTCGTTTTTTTTGGGTGTGCTCGGTCTTCAGGTTTTGTGCCGGATTTAGGGTTTAGGGAAGTTTAGGGTGTACTTCTTGAAGTCTGCCTCAATGGACCTGGAGACTTTACAACAGAGTGTGCCTGACGAGCACTCGGGGGAGGAGGAGGACACAGAGAGTGACGAGCCGCTACAGCTAGAGGCGCTCATCCGCAAGTCCCTAAACTTTAGGGAGCTTAAATTGTTTAGGGTTTGGGGTTTTAAGCTTGGAACCTTTGTCTACATCCGTGGGTGGGTTTTAATGGCTAAACTTAAATACTAAATCCCAAAGCCCGTACATCTCTCAACCCTGAATCCCTCAAGCCTAACCCCATGCACGACTCTCACCCCAAACCCTTAGCCCGTAAACCCCAAACCCTTAACCCGTAAACCCTAAACCCTTATCCTCAAACCCTAAATCCTGAATGGTTGGCAGTGGCCGCAATGAGTTGGGATGTTCAGGGTTTTTTTAGGGTTCAGGGTTTAAGGTATAGGGTTTAGGGTTCAGGATTTCAACAGAGCATCATAGTAATTCTGTCAGGGTTCCCTTGAAGGTTTCGTGACTTGTGGGTTCTGGTGGGGTTTGGGGTTCCGGGTTGGTGTCGGACAATTTCATAGGACTTCGGCTGGCGGGTTCCTTTGCAACGAACCCTCATCGAAGGTTCAGCGGACAGAGAAAGCGGGTTCAAGGATTACGGTTATAAGTTCAAGGCTCAGGGTACTAGGGATGGTAAGTAGTACGGTTTCAAATGAGGTAACTGTACCTAATGTCCCGGTGATTATAATAACCCCCCCCCCCCACCCGGAAGTTGTTTTGCGCGGGGGTCTCTTGGGGCAGGGTCTGGGTCCAAGGTGGCAATAATAAACCTCTGGCCGTGTCCGGGGATTGTACTACCAGTAGTAATCGTAGTACTAGTAGTAATAGTAATAGTAGTAATTAGTAGTAGTAGCAGTAGTAGTAGTAGTAGTAATTAGTAGAAGTAGTAGTAGTAGTAGTAGCACTAGTAGTAGTAATAGTAGTAATAGTAGCTTTAATTACTGAGCATTCTGGCAAAGCTTAGATAAGCCTGCATCTCTCGAATACCAGAGCCTGTGGCTTCTTGTCCAAAGCCACTGGCTTCATAGCTTTCCCAAAAGCAAGGCTTCTCATCGGGAGCNCTGAGCATTCTGGCAAAGCTTAGATAAGCCTGCATCTCTCGAATACCAGAGCCTGTGGCTTCTTGTCCAAAGCCACTGGCTTCATAGCTTTCCCAAAAGCAAGGCTTCTCATCGGGAGCTCCTCCCCCGGATGAGTTTTCCCGAAAGCATCGCGAAGGGTTCTTCCGTGCGGAGCCCCGCAGAGAAGATACATAGGGTGAAGTACATAGAGTGAAGTGATGCACTTGACTCTATGTGACTCTAGTGTGACTCTAGTACTCTGTGACTCTGTGACTCTGTGACTCTATGACTCTATGACTCTATGACTCTATAGACTCTATGACTCTACTCTATTATGACTCTATAGACTCTAATGACTCTATATTGACTCTATATCTCTACTATACACTCTACTATACTCAAATTCTATCTCGGTATATTAATCTTTCTTTTATAGCCGGTGTGGCACCATCCCCATCGATCGGGAATGCAACCCTTCACAGGGATTCGTGTGGTCGAGCGCACGAACGCGAGGTAAAGTGACAAAGTATGCGGCGCAACTTGCAACCCTTCACAGGGATTCGCGTGGTCGAACGCACGAACGCGAGTTAAAGTGACACATTGCCATACGCACTTTGCAACCCTTCCCAGGGATTGGCAGGGTCGAACGCACGAACGCGAGGTAAAGTGACAAAGTATGCGGCGCAACTTGCAACCCTTGACAGGGATTCGCGTGGTCGAACGCACGAACGCGAGGTAAAGTGACACATCGCCATACGCACTTTGCAACCCTTCACAGGGATTCGCGGGGTCGAGCGCACGAACGCGAGGTAAAGTGACNACAGGGATTGGCAGGGTCGAACGCACGAACGCGAGGTAAAGTGACAAAGTATGCGGCGCAACTTGCAACCCTTCACAGGGATTCGCGTGGTCGAACGCACGAACGCGAGGTAAAGTGACGGGATTGGCGCACGCACTTTGCAACCCTTCACAGGGATTGGCGGGTCGAGTGCACGAATTTGCAACCCTTCACAGGGATTGGAAACTTGCACCCCTTCACAGGGATTGGCGTGGTCGAACGCACGAACGCTAGGTAAAATTGCAATTTTTGATGTGCATTGAGGCGAAATTTGCAACCCTTCACAGGGATTGGCGTGGTCGAACGCACGAACGCTAGGTAAAGTTGCTACTTTTGATGTGCATTGAGGCGAAATTTGCAACCCTTCACAGGGATTGGCGTGGTCGAACGCACGAACGCGAGGTAAAGTTGCTACTTTTGATGTGCATTGAGGCGAAATTTGCAACCCTTCACAGGCACTTGGCGTGGTCGAACGCACGAACGCGAGGTAAAGTTGCTACTTTGATATGACTCTATGTACTTGACTCTATGCACTGCCCTCTAAGACTTTAAATACTGGACTCTGTGACTTTACACGGCGCCGACACTCGTGGCCAATGATTTCCCGAAAGCATCGCGAAGGGTNCTATGCACTGCCCTCTAAGACTTTAAATACTGGACTCTGTGACTTTACACGGCGCCGACACTCGTGGCCAATGATTTCCCGAAAGCATCGCGAAGGGTGCTTCCGTGCGAAGCCCTTCAAGTGAAGTACATATGACTCTATGCACTTGACTCTATGACTCTATGCTAACTATGCACTCGACTCTATGACTCCATGACTCTATGTACTTGACTCTATGACTCTAGTCTAAGCATCCACGCACTAGACTATATGACTCTATGTAGTTGACTCTATGCACTGCCCTCTAAGACTTTATATACTCGACTCCGTGACTTTACCTAGCTCCAACACTCATGGCTAATCATGCTTTCGGGCCACTTGTCTTCTAGTATTATTGTCACCCCCTTTATTATTGTCAAAAGCAGGGCTCCAAAGGGTTACCCTTGCCGGCTTTGCGAAATGGCTCCGTTTATATAGAATTGGAATAAGGAACCGGCTTGAAGTTTAGCTGCTGCAGTTCCTGGAATCCGGAGTCCCTGCCTTCTTGCCAAAGCCTGCAGCTCTGGAATACCAGAGCCTGTGGCTTCTTAGCCTGGATTCTAATTTTTTTGGGATTTCGGGCCCGGTATATTTTAATTGTCACCCCCTTTATTATTGTCACCCCCCCCTCTAACATAAAGAATCTGGGCAAACTGGCAACGCAATTAAAACTCCTCTTGCGCCCGGCAAGTCCGGCCCGGGGAATATTTTAAGTGTCACCCCTTTTAAAATAAAATCACCGCAACGTTATACCTAACTAAATGTCTGCCCCCTGGTACACTGCACAAGCTTTAAAGGAGACCTCAGATCCTGCCCAATAAACCGCGTGCTCGCAACCATCACTGCAATGCTAGCTGCCCGGTAGCGAGAGCTCAATCTAAACAGTTTTGCTCGCCGATGCCTTGGCCAGAAAATCACGTCTCCACGATTCCCACTACGCAAGGCTCCACTATTGCCGCTGGTACCACTGCTGCCATTTCTACCACTACGGCTACTTACCACAGCTACCTCGCCTCCTGCTACTGTTCCTCCTCTTCCTCGTACTAGTTACTAAAGTACCAGTACCGGTTCTCGTTCTGCTGGTGCTAGGGTCCATCACACGCGGTTGCCGCGAGTAGGGGGTGCGGGTCGGAGAGGATGGTGCCGAAGGACACCGGTGTCATGGCCAAAAGCCAATACTTTGGCCAAAGTGCATTCGCTCGAAGTCTCTAAATGAGTGGAAATGGAGCACTGTTATCATTGATTGATTATTCGCGGTAGGAGGAAGAATGTCAGTAAGGTTGCTGGGGGTGCTCGAGCATGCTTCAGGAAGGCTTTTGGTCTTTTCAACCTTACAGAACTGCTTGGGGCTTAAAAGCGATTCAGGGTTTAATGCTGATTTTTAACGGTTTAGGGTTGAAGCATACATGTACAGATCCCATGTGAGTTTATTTCTTTGGTCCGCAAACCGCGGTTTGCAACCCAGTTGGCCCTGAAACTCTGCGCCCTAAACCCTAGACCCTATACAAGCCATAAACCTTAAACCGTCAGTGCACAGGAATTTCTTGCCGAGCGAATCTCTGAACTGCAGCCCACATCGCCAGACTCTCAGTGCTTCTTTAGAAGATCCACAAGGATAATCAAGGTTTAAGAATGATACAAGTTTGTGGTGAAGTCAGGCTTATACCTTGTGAGGCATGAGATAACCTAGCATGGTCTACTATACTATGCAGCATGATATACAGAGTAGATTATTTGTATATATATATATATATATAATATTTATAGTAATAATACTAGGAATAGTGTATCCCGGAAAGAGCAATCAGGCCTGACATCGTCCGGGCCACACCGGCTTATCAGGGCCTACGCCGCCACCTGGCAGCTGAAATCTTGGCTCTGCTTGGGGCTTTGGGTTGAGACGTTCCCCAAGTCCGGAAACTCTACACTCTAAAGACCGCATACAAACCCTCAAATCCCCAAGCCGTACATCCTAAGCTCAAGCCGATCTCAAAGGACTTGGGCTCGTTTGTTCGTTTGGCCGTGACCAAAGCCGCCAATCAAGGGAGCTCATTGGACGTACTTGCGGAGTATGTATGTGCATATATAAATACACACATATAGTTACACATATACACATCTGCACATGTATAAAATACACATGTAGACACGTATGCATATATACATATATACATATACATATACATATACATATACATATACATATACATATACATATACATATACATATACATATACATATACATATACATATACATATACATATACATATACATATACA
>BGNK01000573.1:212804-229516 GCA_003297005.1 Symbiodinium sp. clade A Y106 | reverse complement strand
GGCTTTACCCTCCCTCACCGTGCTGTCGGGACGCTCGGCCGGGGGCCTCGGTCGGAGCCTCGAGCGCCCATGCAAATGGTCAGCGGCGCTCTCGGCAGTTTAGGGTTTAGGGTTTAGGGCTTAGGGTTTAGGGTTTAGGGCTTAGGGTTTAGGGTTTAGGGTTTAGGGTTTAGGGCATATTCTAGTATCATGATACCACCGTTGCAAATTTGTGAGGGACTGAACCTTAAACCCTAAACCCCCTACCCTAAAGCTTGAACCCTAAACCTGTAAGCCCTGAAGCCAGGGGAGCCCCTTGAGGGTTCCTTCTAGGCTCTTGTGTGTTTGCGTGGTAGGACGACTTGGACACAATGACTCTGTCAGTATCGTGTAGGGTTTAGGGTTTCGTAGAAAGTCCCATTGCTGTAGGGTGTAAGGTTTAGGGTTCAGGGTTTCGGTCGGCACTATGCAGCATTGTCGAAGCAGCGCGGGCAGGATAGCTGGGAGGTGGCAGTAGCCTGCTCAGCTAGCAGCTTGAAATCTGTAAACGTCCAAGGCATGCGCTTCTCTTTGACACCAGAGTCGGGAAGCGGCATGCGGCAGTTCCGCACATGACAAGGAGCAGGCCATCCGGCGGACTGTCCAAACGAAAGCTGCCACCGCGCAGTGTCAGCGCGCAGTGGAAGTGATAGCGGCTTGGGTTAGGAGATGTTGGGAGAAGTGAATCTTTAGATTGTTATGTTGGGGGTAAGCTCTGCCACAGTTTGCCTTCCTATTCATCGTTTTGTGAGTGTCTATGACCAGGGCGATGTTGATGGTGATGGTGAGGATGAGACGAGCTTAGAAAGACAGTTTTGTACGCCCTCATCTTCAAGAAGCATTTACCTACGTTTGGTTAGTAGGGAATGGAAGAGCGGTAGTAATAGTAGTTGTAATTGTACCCCGTTCCTCCATTCCCTACTAACCAAAGGTAAGTTTACCCGAGGCGCTAACCTGTTGTCTTCTTGTTTCTTTTCGGGTACCATGCTTCTTTACCCTAAACCTGGACCCTCACATTCCTAGTCTTCTAGAATGACCTTTAAACCTTCATCCCCATGGTGGTTGATAGGACCCCAAAAAAGCACATATGCAAAAATAAGGTCGGGGAGAGGAAGTCTAGGAAAGCATTGTTGTTTTTTCAGAAAATGGGGTGGGCGTGCGTGGGCTTGTAATGATTTCTGCATTTATGCCAAATCTCTACATCGATGATATCGGGGTGTCCTAAACCCTAAACCCCAAACCCTAAACCCTAAAACTTCAACCCTAAAGCCTAAGCCCTAAACAGGGAACCCTAAACCCCTTGCACCGGGGGCTTCAGTCGTGGGGAGTCGGACAGATGTTCAAGCATGTGTCTTCAACCTTTTGTCCAAAACTCTTCGACTTGCTCGTATAGAGGTCTCAATAGCATGAAAACATGCTGTGTGGTAGAAGCGTTGCCCTGTGGAATGGTGCAGCCCCGCAAGCACAAGACACGAAGTCCTGCGGTTGAGATTTAGTTTTGGCCCTCAGCTTCCATCAACCCTACCGACCAAACTTGCAAGGTTAACATCCCTAAACCTTAAGGCCTAAACCTAAATCCTGAACCCTAAACCGTAAACCCCAAACGTAAGCCCAAGCCCCACACCCTCTTTTCGGGCAAGGAACTCATCATCTGAGAGTCAGAAGTTTACAGCCGGAAGCCGAAGACTTGCCTTCGTTTAGGACTTAGGTTCTCTACGCGTTCCTATACGGGTTCTAGAGAAAGTTTATGGATGCAGACCTGATCCCCAATTCTGAGTGCCTGCAACCTGACAAGCCCTAGACCAAACGCACTAAACCCTAAACCCTAAACCCCTAAACCCCTAAACCCCTAAGCCCCTAAACCCCTAAACCCCTAAACCCCTAAACCCCTAAGCCCTAAACCCCTAAACCCAAAACCCCTACACCCTAAACCTTAAACCCCTAAACCCTAAACCCCTAAACCCCTAAACCCTAAACCCTAAACCCCTAAACCCTAAACCCTAAACCCTAAACCCCTAAACCGTAAACCCTAAACCCTACACCCTAAGCCCTGAACGCTAAGCCCCAAGCCCGAAGCCCTGAAGCCTAAACCCTTCGTCACTTGCCTGGGTTCTTGTCGAGGAGTTTAATTTGAGGTACCGTAATAGGGAACTATAGTAAATAATATGGTTTTGTTTTTATGGTAACTTAAATTGACACCCTTATTTTGGGATTCCTTATTATAATAAGAGTAAAATGGGCCCCAAAACCCTATTCAAACTATTCAGGCCCCCCATATTAGACCCTCCAGCGTGACTTGCAGTCGCCTAGGTGCCGACCCAGCTGATGAACGATAGCCAAGCGATGATCAGGCACACGTGATTTGGGGTTTGGGACTTTTTATCCAACCTAAACCCGACCCTAAACCCTAAGCCCCAAACCGGCAAACCCTAAACCCTAAACCCTAAAGCCCTACAACCCTAAACCCTAAACCCTAAACCCTAAAGGTTAAGGGTGCAGTGGCCCTAATTCGTTCGCAGAGCAACCAAGGTACTTCAAAAGGGATAAAGGGTTTAGGGTTTCAGGGTTTAAGGTTTAGGGTTTAGGATATATACCTCAGTTTGTTTAGGGTAGCTTTCTTTCGAAAAGGTGCATGGCGTGCTTTGGTAATCCCACACTGTTCACTTTAAGCCCTAACCCAAAAGTTCTACTGGCAAGGTTTTGGGCGGAGGCTGTGAACTACACCTCGCACAGCCCAGACAAATTCCGGACAACCTTGCGAAGCCCTTTGAACCCTAAACCCCTGAACCCCTAAACCCTAAACGGTGCTGTTCCATAAAACCCAGTGCATTTTTAAGGTTCAGGTTCATAGTTATGGGTTTGGGACTCGCGAAGCTTGCTCCGACTTGTTCTTGAACTCAGACTGCGACGGCGTCTGTGCCGTAAGGTCAGTAAAGTTCACCTCCCCAGGCCAAGAGATATGGAGGCCTGAACAATTAGAATAGAGATTTTGTGAATCTTACTTTACAGTAGAGTTGCCTGCGGGACTACGGGGTCGCATGATCCTGAACCCTCAATCCTCAACCCTAAACCCTGCATTAGTGGAGCCCCAAGTGCAGAGGGCATGCATGCAGATGAATGCAGAGAGGCGATAAGCACTAAAGTTTTAAACTCCCAACGAGACAGGGTTTGCGGTTTTACGAGGTTGAAGGTATAGGGTTAAGGCTCTGGGTAGAAGATGATCCGTCAGAAGCCGCCCAAATAGCATAAGGAGATAATGGAGAACCTAGAATCCCTGAGCCACAAAACCAAATCCTTAAGCCAACTCCCCTAAACCCTGAATATACCAAGCTTCATAAGCCCTTCTCTAAGTCTCAAAATAGCCCAAAGTCTTATATAACTCTAAATAAACCCTAAGCCCTAAGCATACTAAGTTAAACAACATATAGTATTTCCGGACCAAAAGCCAAAATACGTGCTCTTATACCCTCCGGGCTTCAGAAAGCCCGTACGCAGCCCATATAGAACCCTCGTTCCGGCGATACGGGCAAACTTCGGCTTACAAGTGAGCACCCTAAACCCCAAACCCCGAAGCCCTAGACTCTAAAGACTAAATCCTAAACCCTAAACCTAGGCCTGCCAGTGAGCAAGTCAGGTCCATGGCATGAAATCCTTATGCAGCCCAGATAGAACCGTCACTAAGGGTACCTAAGCCCTAAAACCCTAAACCCTCATGAAGGGGATACTGACGCCAGGTCCCTTTAAACCCGATTAAAAACTAATGGCCCCTCCCTGAACCCTAAACCCTAAACCCTGAACCCTAAACCCTAAACCCTAACCCTAAACCCTAAACCCTAAACCCCAAAAAGGCACCCTCAACCCGCAAAGGCACCCTAAACCCTATATTAGGCTTACAAGTGAGTAGGTAACCTTTAAAGGGTTCCTTAAAGGGCTCTGTAAGGGATCTATAATAGTCTCCTTAGGACTTAGGAATTGCGATTTTTTTTTGAGAGAGAAGCCAGGTCCATGGCTTGCCACTACCCCGGCGACGCCCGGCACCAGGAGTCCTATTGGCTCGTCGCACTAGGCCACGGCCTCGGGGGGGGATTGGAAATTGGTAGTGGGCTTAGGATTGAGGGTTTCTAAGGCTTTTAGATGCTTTTAGGGTTTTTAAAGTTTTTAGGGTTTTTAGGGGTTTAGGGAGGTTTTTAGGGTTTTAGGGTTTCTAGGGGTTTAGGGGTTTAGGGGTTTAGGGGTTTAGGGTTTAGGGTGTTTAGGGTTTAGGGGTTTAGGGGTTTAGGGTTGTTTATGTATGTGTGTATATGCATGCACGTATGCATGTTTGCAGCCAAGACGCACAGTTGCATGTTTCACAGGAATAGCACAGCGGGCGTGCAGGGCGGTTTCAGGTCACCACTCATGTACATATGCACATATGTATGTGCACGTGTGATTTTGATCACACCCCCTGACACAGACCAGTGCTTTTCAACGAAGAAGGTTCAGGGTTGAGGGCTTGGTCTACCATTGCTATTACTGTTCTTGTTTTACTAACCTCTATTACTATTACGAGTACTTCTGCGATTACTATTACCCTTATTACTCTTGTTATGATCATTATCGTTTTTATTCTTATTCCGATTCATTCATGTCTTGTGAGTATTGCACTTAGTGACGAGCCTTATACTTGCATTCTGAAGTCCTAAACTTCTGAACCTGCCCAAAGGTCCTAACCTCCAAGCCTGTCTACTGAATTTAGGGTTTGGGGTTTAGGGTTTAGTTTAGTTGGGCAATGAGGTTTTTATAAGGGTTGTAGAAGGGCTTTACAGGGCTTGATGGGATTTGGAGACTTGGACGCTCTGTTGACTTAGTGGATAGGGTTAGTAAGCCTGAAGTTATGGGGCTCATTGCAGGGGTCAGTAACTCTTAGTAGACTTTTTTACGTAGTCCTCCCTCCTGGAGTGGCCACAAGACAGCACACACATTCACACGAAGACACGAAAACTTTAAACCTAGTCACTAAACCCCTCAAACCCAAACTCGAAGTTCTACAACCCCAAAACTAAACTCCAAACCAAAAGCCTTAAACTTTAAGCCCTCAGGGCTCTAAACCCGAAACCCTAGACCCTAAATCCTAAATCCTAAACCCTAATCCCTAAACCCTAAACCGACAATCAGGCGGCGCAGACGGATTGGTGAAGGTGCCCGTGACCCGCCCGGGAGCTCGGTGGAGAGTTTTAGGAAAGGGTTTAGGGTTTTGGGTTTAGGGTTTGGGGTGGAGGGTTGGCGTTTAAGGTTTAGGGTTTTCGGTTTAGGGCTTAGAGCTTTGGGTTTAGATGGTGGGTGATACGGGTTTAACATGGTTTTTGCAAGGGTTGTACACGTGCTTAATGTTTTCTTGATGTAGAATTTAGGCACCAGTTTCATAACGGAGTAGGTGAGACCAGGGTTCATGGCTTCATATTTACGACTTTCATTTTAGTTTCAAGGCTTTTTTGGCTTTCATGGGGGCTTTGTAGGGCTGCAGTGATATGCAGAGTGGGGCTTTGCGGGCGACGGTTGTTGGGATCAAGGTTTGGGGTTTAGGGTTTTAGGGTTTAGGTGTTCAGGGTGTCATGTTCTGCCCACTCTGCCAGAGGGAGCAGCCGAAGAAAATGTGGAGACCATGTCAGTGGAAGCTGTCCACAGCACATGCCCATGTTTACGAAGGGTGCCGGGCCTGTGATGGCCTTTCCGAGGCCGACCAGCAGTACATAGCTGATGGGCTGGAATGGCGCTTTTGGTATCTGCAAAGAGATTGGGCAATGCTGGAAGCAATGGTGCAAGAGGTTAGAATATCCCCTTTTGGGTTTAGGGCTTAGTGTTTAAGGATTTTGGCTTTCCACGCACGCCAGATTCGGCAGCATAGCACAAAACTGAAAACGTTCTCCAATGAGACCATGAAAGGCTTCGGTGGATTGTAGGTGGGGTGACGCAGCTACTACATGTCATGCCGGGGCTAGTACATTCCCGGAGAGCCCAATAGCCCTCAATTAAGGAATATAGCGTAAACCATGGTATGAAGCCCTTATTATTTCGAATCTTCATCAGCCGCCTGACCTGAGTCTTCATGTACCTATCTAACAGTTGGTTGCACCTGCGGAAATCAAGTTTGGGAGATGCACCCATTGGGCATGTAGTATGTGACGAACAAGTGGATCGAGGAGCGGTTCTTGCAGCTGCTATTTCAATTCCCAAACCCCCGGGAGGATCTAGAAAGTAGATCTATACTACTAAGGGTACTTTATAGGAACCCCCATTAAGGGATCTACTTTTTGGATCCTCCCGGGGGTCTGGGTTCTCCTTTCACCAGCCGTCGTCATCTTGCTGGTCCTGAATCTTAGGGACCCAATTAGGACACAAACATCAACATTTCAGAGGGATGTCCCTGCCTTATTGGGCTTCATTACAAGGGGTTTTGTATGGATGCGATATCCTTGTCCTTACCCTCAAACCCTAAACCCTAAACCTTAAACAGCCTCAAACCCTTATCCCTAAACCTTAAACCCTAAACCCCTGAACCGCTTAGCTTTGATGGGATATCCCTGTCCTTATGTTTGCTTATGTGACACAATGTGCTTTTTTCGGGCCCTAGAATCGAGCTAGAGCCCCTCTAGAATTTAACGGGCACCTAAGCGGCTTAGGGTTAAGGATTTTGGGGTTTAGGGGTTTAGGGTTTAGAGTTTAGGGTTTAGGGTTTAGGGCCTGGACCCCCCAGGTTTCTGAATTCTTCAAGAACCGCTGAGGCTGGGATGCGACAGAGTACTTCTCAGCTGATGAGAAGGTTGGCTTGGGTTTTGCGTTTGAGGGTTCAGGGTTCAGGGTTTAGGGCTTTTTAGGACGTCGGACCTTCCATAGCTGGGTTCCGAGTTTCGAAGGCATCAAGGCATCTTGATGTTTTGCAGTTGGAGATTTTTTTCGAGTAGGCTTTGTTGTTCGGGATTTACAAGAAACCTTAAACTCTTAAATCTTCACTGCTTAGTTGTTTTGGTTTTATGGTTTCGGGTTTCGGGTTTCGCAGCGGTTTTGTATGAGGGGTCCCTTAGATAAGACTTTGGGTAGACTTGGGGCACGGTTCTAGCCCAGACCTTCCAAAATCCCTTAGTTCAGGAAGGTACCTTAATTCATATTCGGGATCCTATCATATTTTAAGTTCCCTAAACCCTAAACCCTAAACTTTAATTTAGGGCACATTCCTCAATTAAGGGATTTTGGAAGGTCTGGGGGAGGCTTTGGGTCTGGACTTGGGTCTTTAGCCCTACTCGGAGGATCATGGGACTTAGTAAGTAAAGTTATAAGTACCTTAATTGGGCTTATAAGTATAGTTACCTTATTTATAACCTTACTTACTAAGTCCCATGATCCTCCAAGTAGTCGAAACGCTGCTAGACGATGCCAAAGAAGCACACCCGGTACGAACCTGGTAGAAACCTTCATAGAGCCGTTCAGGGACCTTTTATGGAACCTTTGAAAGACTTTTGAAACCCTGAATGCTTCTAAAACTTAGTAGCTGAATGAACACAGTTTACACTTTCTTGGGATAATAGTATCCTCCATAGAACCGAGAGTTTACACTTATTCGGGTTTATGAACTCAGCAACTAACAAAACCCTTCCAGTTGAGGGGTCCCCGTGCACCACCCCAATGCAAGGTAATATAAGGGCATGAATAATAATGAAATACGAATAGGGTTTATGGCTTCGTTTGAAGGAGTCTATTATTATCAGGCTTCTATTGTGGGATTTATAGGGGTTTTGTATAGGGTCTGAAAGGTTACAATGGGCTTTGAGGTATATTACAGTATCATCATAATAAGGACCCTGAGGAACAATGTTAGTAAATATTCAGGTCTATCTCACGGTTGATATTCAGGTTTTGGGAGTGTATATACGGCTAACGGCTAATCAGGGGTGGTGATGATTGCAAATGGTGTGGTGTTTCTATCCGGATGCTAGTAATGGGCTAGTAATAAATGACGTTACTTCATGTCGAAACCCTAAACCCTAGACCGGAAAGGGATTCTCAGACCATTTGGGTCTCTTTCGGCTTCCGTCCTGAAAAGCATCCAATGAGGGCAAATTAGCGGCTCCTTACCTCCTTTCTTGAAACCTCCAAATCCTTCAGGGTTTCCCATCGCCTTAGGGTTTAGGGTCTTAGGGTCTTAGGGTTTTAGGGTTTAGGGTTTTAGAGTTTAGGGTTTCAGGGTTTAGGGTTTAGGGTTTAGGGGCTCGATCCTGGATCTTTTGATCCTATGCATGAAGGCCTTAATTTGAAGATGCTGAAAGATGTTGAACCTTAAAACCTAAACCCTAAACCCTAAACACCAGACCCTCCACCACTAAACCCCAAGCCCTGCAATCCTGAGCCCTAAACCCTAATGCTTTGAATCCAGAAATCTTAATTCCCCAAGTCTTTATGCAGTAGGAACCTGATTAAGAAACCCTGGGCCTATAACCCCAAAATAGTAGGATTCATATAAGGAGCCCCAATAAAGGCCCAAGGTTTCTTAATCAGGTTCCTACATTACAGTAGACCCCAAGAAGTTGCAGACCGGATTAAGGACAAATAGTGCTGGGATTCCTTATACATTACTCTTGAGGATTGAGGCTATGGGGTTTCCAACTTTCGGGCTTCTACTATAATCAACCGTGAAGCCCCAAGGCCCAGAATCTCGAATCCTTTCATATAGGATCACAGGACTTAGTAGGTAACATAGAGGCCTGAACCCATTACCAGCACTATCCCTTCGGGTTCTTACTATAATCATACAAGAATATACCCCAAACCCTACTCCAGTTATAAAGGCCACATATTAGGCAGGTGGAAAGCAGTGTAGAAAGCCAGTAGTCTGCAAAACTCAATCCCTGTATCCCTCTGCTATGTAGGGCCTCCCAGGGATTTGGGGTCTAATCTGACTTAGAAACCTTGGGGGCCTTTATTAGGGTTCTATAAGGGTTCCTTTAAAGGGTACTATAAGTTGTGCTATAAGGGTTTTGGAGGGTTTGATGTAGGAACCTGATTAAGAAACCTTGGGCCGTTATTTGGGGCTCCTTATATGAATCCTACTATTTTGGGGGGGTTTATAGGCCCAGGGGTTGCTAGATCAGGTTCCTACATTAGGGGATAGGACTTCTAGTTTCTTGAGTTTCCAGGAGATTTTTCATGATTCACTGGTCTAGGCTTCAAGGGTTTTGAGTGCCGCATTTGTCCGGCTAGAAGCGTGTGCACTGTTGACCGCACCAGCTGCAAAGCCCTCGCATGGGCCGGGTTGTATTTCGCTCCGGCGAAGCTGCCTTTCGAGGACATCGACGGCTTCAACGAAGTGACCTGGAATGATTCATTCTTTGGGGTTTTCAAGTTGCGCTGGGTGGCACGAGTTACAGGGGCAAGTACCACCTGGTCATCTGGGGCTCGCCACACATGAACGTATGCGAAGGGAAGCTCATTACACAACACGTGGTTCAAGACATGGAAGAAACCCCGGCCTGATATATTCGATGTTCCGCATCGAGCGCCTGCGAGTGCTGTTGCAGAGAAAGTTGACTTGATTTTCAGTGGATGCTTTCTGGTGTAGGTAACCCTAAACCCTAAACCCTAAACCCTTAACCCTAACCCCTAAACCCTAACTAACCCCTAAACCCTAAACCCAAACTAACCCCTAAACCCTAAACCCTAAACCCTAAACCCTAATTAAGCCCTAAACCCTTAGCCCTGAACCCCAGAGTTCCCATGCCAAGACCCCAAAAGCCCCTCGCCGCCCCACTCAATAGTGGGGGCCCCCAATGAATACCATCATTCTGCATACTTAAAGGATCATGGGACTTAGCAACTAAGGTTATAACTAAGGTAACTATACTTATAATTACTTGTAACCCCACTTAGGGTACTTATAACCTTACTAAGTCCCATGATCCTCTATGCATCATTCTGCATAACCCTAAGCCCTAACCCCTAAACCCTAAATCCTAAGCCCTAAACCCTAAACCGCGGATCCTTAGGGGAGGGGTCCTACAACCTGGTAGTCCCCAATTCGACGGTTTCCTAAAGTTTCCGAAGGATGGGTTTAGGGTTGGGGGCGTGGGATTTAAGGTTTTTGGTGTCTGGTTTAATGGGGGTTTAGGGTTTGAGGTTTAGGGTTTAGGGTTCAAGGTGTAGGGATTAGGGTTTAATGTTTTACGATTTCGGGTTTAAGGTTTAAGGTTTGGGTTTTAAGGTTTTTGGTGTAGGGTTCCCTTAACAAAGATCCTATGCCCGCATGTACTAAAGCACATTCCATGCAACCACAAGTTAACGATGACTATCCCAAATCCCACACTGTGAACATTCAGCCGGGACCCTAAACACCACAGCCGAAATCTTACACTGTAAAGGTTTCAGTGCGGGTCTCAGGGCTTTGGGTTTAGAGTTCATGAGTTTTCCGGGAACCCTAAACCCTATGAGCCTTGAAACCCGTGAGCCCCTTCCACGAATCATTAAGCCGCTGTGCCCCTGCACCCAGGACTTTTCATGCATGAACAAGAAGCCGTATTTTAAACCACGTACTAGTAGCACACATTTTCTTGAGTCTCTGTTTACTCGATCCTCGAAGGGAGCTGGGTATCTAAACTCTGGGAAACCATGGGTGCCCTGGTTTCGTTACATGCGTAGAAGCCATCTGTTGGATATAGGGCTTAGATGTTTACTGCAAGACTTAGGGGTTCATATTACAACGCTTCCTATACCCTATACCCTAAACCCTAAACCCTAAACAGGGCTGTTTCGGATGACAGGGTTTCGGGTTGAGGCTTTAGGGTTTAGGGTTTTACTGTAGGGCTTTGTGGTTCAGGGTTTGCGGCTTACGGGTGACCCTAGACTTTCAAAACGCGTCATAAACCAGCAGCAGGACACCAGCCATTACTCGTCAATCCAAAACCCGAAACCCTGGACCCTAAACCCTGAAACCCTAAACCCTGAAACCTTAAAGCCCTGAGCCCTATGCCGGAGGTTCCAGAGTAGAGTTCCAGAGCTTCTGGGATCTAATAACCGTGTCAGGAGGGTTTCACCTATGCCATCCACGGCGGCTTTTGCGCCGACGCCCATGTGTCCGCACCAAGGGTGTGGGTTTAGGATGCGGGCCTTTTCGGATTAGGATTTGGCTAATTAGGGGTTTAGGAGCATCTACTTGGAGGATCCTGGAACTTAGTAAGTAAGGTTACTTGACAGTACCATACCTGGGGTTAGAAGTAGTTGTAAGTAGTTACAATATCTACAATTTGTAAGTATAGTTACCTTATCTACAGTTTTTAAGCCTTACTTACTAAGCCCTGTGATCCTCCAAGTAGGGTTCAGGGCCCTAAACCCTACCTTAAACCCTGAACCGTAAACCCTGAACCCTAATAAACCCTGAAACCTAGCTTCGGGGCTCTGCCGATGCGTTTGAGCGAAGATGTGTGATCTCATTCTTCTCCTTCTTGTGAGGGTTCCGTTAGAACTACTGTGGGCTTTGGGGCTTAGGTTTAGGGTTCAGAGTTCAGGGTTCAGGCAGTTCAGGGTTTACTTGCCAGAAGACCAACCCTAAACCCGAAGTATAGATGCTCCAAGTGAGGCACCAGTACTTATCAGCCTACTTACAGCTGACTTACTTAGTCCGTTAGAAAACCCGTTACAAAACCCTTAAAAGCACACATAATAAAGCTCGATAGAGTATCTTACAGAATGCCATAAGACCCGAAAGAATCCTGATGAGAGACCGTAGGACTTGTACAACACCCCTGAAAAACCTGTGTGGATGGTTGTCAAAATTATGGTCCCTTTTTGGGTACCCTAAATAGTAGGTGCCGTATTATGTTAATGAGCCAAAAAGGGAACCCAATTTTGACAACCACCCATATATCTTTTAGAGGCCCTTATAGTATCCTAAATAGTAGGATCCTTATTATAAGGACCCCTAAATAAGGTCCCCCTATTTTCGGAAACTCCCATATATCCCGAATTTTGACAACCACTTGTGCACCACAACCCAGACGACAAGTCCCAACCCCTAAGCCGTAATATAGGGACCTAAATGATTCCCTATGCTATTTTTGGGGGTGCCTTATCATCATTATAGTATAATGGACCCCAAAACCCTATTCTAATATTAAGGCCCCTGTATTACATAAACCCTCTTGCATCGAATCCGAGGAGGATGTAATCATGTTCGACAATGCCTTCTTTGGCCTGTCCGATGAGGAGGCAAAAGGGAAACGGCTTAGGGTTTGGGATTTAACGTTCAAGGTGTAAGGTTTAGGGTGTAGGGAACAATAAAGGGGAACAGTAGAGAGGCCCTAATGATTACGATAGCAGTTATGGTTTTGGAGGTAATCACTTCGAGTTGGAATGGCTTTAGGCTATAGGCTTAGCCTTAACACCGAATAATAACATACCTTGTTAACAGCTTATAAAAAGAAATCATATTAAGAGCCCTAAAAAGGTACTGTAGGTTTCTTAGGGTCCAGGAGGGTCCTAAATCCTAGACCCTAAACCCCAAACCGAGGGCTTACGGTCCTAAGTCCTAAACCCTGCACCGGGGCGCGACTCAGCATCCTGCAATTCTGGCGGCCTGGGCAGGCCATACCTAAAGGATCATGGGACTTGACTGCTTAGGGTTTAGGGCTTAGGCGATTAATGAGGTAAGTATACTTGCAAGTACTTACAGCACCAATTGAAGTTACTTTAGCCTGGCTTACGAAGTCTTATGATCCTCCAAGTAGACCCGAAACCGTAAACCCTATAGATCCCTTTAAAGAAGCCTATAGATCCCCTTTAGGAGGTACACCTTGAGACCCTCACTTGCATGCTGCACATGCCTCCGGCGCGTAGGCCCCAAAGCATCGACCAAAAAGCCCTAAACCCAACAACCCTAAACCCTAAACCCAACAACCCTAAACCCAACAACCCTAAACCCTAAACCCTAAACCCTAAACACACAGAGGTCCATGTAGGGCCGTTCGCTGCACTCTGAGATCTGTTGAGGAAGTATTCTCCATATGGGAGTTTCCGAAAATTAGGGGTACCTTCTTTTGGGGTCCTTACAATAAGGATCCTACCATTTAGGGTACTATATTAGGGTCCCCTATTTTCGGAAACTCCCATATGGGTACCTGTCAAAACTAAGGCCCCTTTTTGGTTACCCTAAATAATAGGTGCCGTATTATAATAGGGGACCCAAAAAGGGGCCATGATTTTGACAACCACGCATATTTAGGTTCAGAGCTTTGGGTCTAGGTTTTGGGGTGCGAGCGAGATCACTTCAACATCTGTATTTGATGTGGGTGGAAATGGGGATGGCAGTGTTTTTAGGGCTTCGCATGTAGGGTTGTGGGCTTAACAGACAAGTACGAACATACGTACAGGCACGCACAGCCAGAGACAGAGTGTCCTGGGCGGTGTGATGCGATCCAACGTTATGAGCAGATCGCTACTTCAAGTTTCAACCTCTGGAAAATGCCCAAGCCCGTCGCTGAGAAGCTGCATACCGTGACAAGGAGGTTGATTCTGAGGGCAAGCTGCCTTGTGTCCCTCGCGAGATTGCGGCAGTGGTTGACCGAGCTAAACTGGCTGGCTGCATGGGCCTCACTGACTCCACGAAGCGGTGCTGATGCTTCTCAAGGTGAGAGAGACACAGACACACAGACAGAGGTAGGGTGAGAGACAGACCGACTGGTAGGCAGATGCCACGTTTACTACCAACCTGTTCATCGGTTGTAGCCCTGCTAATCCCTTAACCCCAAACCCTAGTAACCCCAAACCCTAGACCCTAGAACTAAACCCTCAACCATAAACCCTAGACCTTAGACCCTAAACCCTAAACCCTAAACGCGAAACCCTAGGTCCGACGTCTGAAATCCGAAAGCATCGGCCTATCTCTTGCGAGGCGCGCGTCATGTCGCCTGCACAGAGGTTAGTGATGCAGACTGGCTACGAGGCACGACCTACTGTAGGGGTCTTAATAGTTACCTATACTATTCTGGGGGTTCCTTATTGTATTAGAATGATATACCCCAAAACCCTATTCTAATTATACTGGCTACGAGGCGCGACCTTAGCCCTAAACTTCCTAAACCCTGAACCATAAACCCTAAACTTCCCTAAACCCTGAACCATACAAGCCCTAAGGCTTAAACATAAACCCTCAATACCCCTTCACGAAGGAATACAGAAAAAGCAGAGTATGAAGCCCCTTACGATTTCAGGTCTATTCCGAAATCCTAAACCCTGAACCCCAAGGACTAAGGACGGCCTCAGCCGGCTTACGTGCTTAGATCGCTGGAAGGGTTTCGGGCTCAGGAGTTTAGGATTCAGGGTTTAGAGTTTAGGGGTTTAGTTCAGGGGTTTAGGGGTTTAGGGTTTAGGGTTTAGGGGTTTAGAGGTTTAGAGGTTTAGGGGTTTTGGGGTTTAGGGTTTAGGGGTTTAGGGGTTTAGGGTTTAGGGTTTAGGGTTTAGGGGTTTAGGGGTTTAGGGGTTTAGGGGTTTAGGGTTTAGGGTTTAGGGTTTAGGGGTTTGAGGTTTACGATTCACGGGTCAGGGTTCAGGGGTTTGGAGCGTAGGTGTAGGGTTTGGGGTTTCGGGCTTCGGGTTTAAGGTTTTGTTAAGGGCAAGGGTTTAGGGATTAGAGTTTTGGGGTTTAGGGATCAAGGGTTAGGGTGTAGGGCTGAAACTCCGGACCATGAAGTCTAAATCGGGAAAGGTTTGTAATACATAGTAGCAGTTCACCCTTATCACAACATACCACTAAAAATTCCCCATCACTTTACTATGGTATGCACCAAAACCGTGTTCAAATTCTTAGCGCCCCCCTGCATTCAGCCTCTCTTCCAAACCACTCGACCCAATATAATCTCCAAGTGCTCTAATACCTAACTAAGCCCATACACCCTGAACGGCGCTCTAAACCCTAAACCCTAAACCTTTAAACCCTAAACAACCCTAAAAGCCCTACCTACCCCAAGCCCTTTTTCCTGGGAGGCGCTGCAAAATGCCGGCGTTACCAAGGCGGTTGGGATATGTCGTTACCGGGTATTCTACACCCTAAGCATTTACACCTGAACCCTTTGGTCTTATAGTTGTTTTGTAAGATTTTATAACATATATATGTATATGTATATTTAATAGGGGCCAAGTATCAATATTTTGAGGGCCCGTTGCTACAATCATAATAGAACATGTCCAAAAACCTTGTTCCATTTATTGAGGTCCCTAGACTAAACCGTCATATTAACCTTTGAGAGAAACCCTTCAAAAGAACCCTTGAAAGGAATCCGTAAAGGAACCTTATTCATTTAGGCCCCTATTTTACACGGCCCCCGTTTCAGGTTTCGCATCTGGGGGTTGTTACTGGGCTCTCAGGGAATTCAAATTAGGGTTTAGGGTCTAGGGTTTGCAATTCACGGGTTCGGGAGTAGTGTTTAAGGAACCCCAAAGCCCTTAAACCCAAACCCGTAGCGCGTCATGGGGTGTGAGTTTAGGATTCACGGTTCGTGGTCGAGAAGACCCTGCGCGGGTTCTTTAGGTTCAGGGGTTTGCATGTACGAAGCAGCATCTAACATAGAAGCCTGACTGATTGGTAGTACTATCCCCGGGTTTCGTTATCATGGGTATATTGGAATATACCCCAAGGCACTGTTTTAATCACTTGGTTGACGGGTTGATTACCCTAAACTCTTCACCTGGGACATGGTGTCACTTGCAGCGCATGTTGGGTATTGACACAATCTCCAGAATGCCAACGATGTACAGGACTCGTTCGGGTGCAACTATACGCGACCATGAAGATGCAATTTAGCGTCCTTAGATGCCGGAGCGCTCACACAGCAGCTTCAACCTCAGAAATAAACGTGCCTAAAGCATCGCATTGTATCATACCCCAAATCCGCATTGGATTAGGTGCCGAGGTTCTTACTTTCGGCCCTATGTGAAGCCCTCTCACAGCTCACAAAAACCGCAGAGAATCCGCCAATGAAATCCTGGTAAAGCCTTACCCTTTACCCTAAACCCTAAGCCCACCACCCCTGCCTCCTGACTTCTCATCCGATTGCTCACATACCCTTTCGAGATCTCATGGACGGTTCTGTGAACGAGGTTTGTATGGAAGCACTCCCTTTGACTTTGAGTTTCAGTTTGCTGCGGGCAATGGACAAGCCCACATGTTTATCCATTGTAGTAGAGCAGGTAACCCTTAACCTTTTCGGGGTGATAAAACCCCTACAGTCCTACATAACGGGCAAAACTTGGCCACAACTGCTGCAGTGGCAGTATGACCTGCGTCTGTTTCGCAAGCACATTTTGTCCCTGGGGGTGTCGCGGTTAGGGGCCTTAAAAACCTCTATCGCCTCCTTCCAGAACCCTTCTGGGATGGATATTCGGCTTGACTTCCCCAAAGGCAAGGGCCACGGCCGGGTGGCCGGTGAGGATGCTTGGCTGTCCGGCGCTCCGGGGGCTCGTGATGCATTGCGTGATCTGGCCAAGCCCTTGCTAGGATGGGGCCGCCGCATGGAGGGCTTCTTCTTATTGATAAGAGGACGAGAGAAGCAAGACGGTGGACAGACGCGTCCCCCACGGACAGACAGGCCGGCCGCAGGCAGGGTTTCTTATTATTAATAAGAGGACGAGAGAGGCAAGACAGGGGACAGACGCGTCCCCACGGACAGACAGGCCGG
>BGNK01000573.1:130335-211892 GCA_003297005.1 Symbiodinium sp. clade A Y106 | reverse complement strand
CCAAGGCCAAGGCCGAGGCAAAGGCCCAGGCCTGGCCGAAAAGGACTCCGGAGGAGGAAGCGGAGAAGAAACGGCGGCAACGCGCCAAGCGGGCAGTGAAGTGGCCGGCGGAGGTGGCGGCAGAGAAGGAGGAGGTGGCCAGGAAGAGGCGGGAGGCCAGGGCTGCGGAGACGGTGGAGCAGCGAGACACCTGCCTGGAAACGCGGAGGAGGAAGAAGGGAGCGGTGAGCGGCCATGAACCCCTATCAGTGCAGGGGGGGAATGCGGCAGCCAGGAGGAGGGGTGGTGGTGAAGGCCCGCCAGAGAAGGTGGCAGGAGCTCACAGAGCACTCGGCGGTGGTGGAGTTGGGAGCCCTGCACACCATGGCCGCCCGCCAAGCAAGGCTGGCCACCTTGCGNGGTGGTGGAGTTGGGAGCCCTGCACACCATGGCCGCCCGCCAAGCAAGGCTGGCCACCTTGCGGGAGGGGACAAGAGGAGGTCGGCGGTGGGAGGTGGCCTGGAGGCGGATGGTGGATGTCCCACTGGCACCAGAGGATGGAGGAGGCGCAGGAGGCCGGGTGAGGAGGTGGTGGCTCCGTATGAGCCCCGGGTGCCACACGGGTGGGTAAACCCTGGGGACAAACAAGTACAGGTGCCACATGAGTGGGTAAACCCTGGGCCGGGCGGAGCCCCGGCTTTTTTTTGCTTTTGTGCGCTGGGTAAAGAGAAGAAGCCGCTAGCAGTTTCTTACGCAGACGAGGAAGTTAGATGACGTGGATCTCCAGTTCCTCCTGTGCGAGATTGGAAAGCAAGTAGAGCGGCTTTTGCTCCTTTTCCGGCCGGAGACTGTGCCGGCAAACGACTGAGGTGCCAAAAACACCCCCCCTCTGCCCCCTCCCGCCGCCAGGCTGCCAGTAAAGTTCTATACTAGAAATCTATTATTATCCTACCATGCTAGGCTCCGGTAGCCTCCTTTTGTTAGGCTGCTACTATGCATTTCCTTTTTAAAATCGATTATTTTCCCTGCCATGCCAACCTCCGGTGGCCTCCTTTCTTGGGCTGCTACTATGTTTCGAATAGAACCCCGATATACTCCCAAAGGGTAGGTTTAGGGTATAGGGTTTAGGGTAAGTTTAGCGCTTAGTTTAGTTTCCCAGGACACTCGACAAGTAGGTACGAAGGATGCCACAGCTCGGACTCCAAGACCAACTGCTGGAAGTGATGCCGGTCCATACAACCCTAGTATAGAACCTTATACTACCCTTAAAAGGCTTTGTTTCTGCCAAGAACCTTTACGAAGACCCTAAGCCCTAAACCCTGAACCCTAAACCCTAAACCCCTGAACATTTTGGGAGGCCTCTGCCATGGGTCTCCGCTGTGGCGTCTACCTCGGTGATTCGGGTTGCGACTGGACGCAGCTGTCCCTGGGACCTGCAACAAGCATTCCTAAAGGGGCTGGTAGGGTTTAGGGTTTAGGGTTTAAGTTTGAGGTTCAGGTATTTGGGTTCAAGTTGTTGCAATACGGGTGCATGTGGGCAGTTGCGACGGATGTTCAGAAGGCTTTTCTTCGGCGTTACGACCGTTCACAAGGTCACAAGGGTTCGCGCAAGAGTTACGGGATTAAGGATTTTTGCTTAGTTAATGCTTTCTTATGGATTCATGTTTAGAGTTTGGGTTTATTGGCAAGGAACCTAAGGATGGATCTCTCAGGCAAGGTATATTGCTGTGTTGAAAGCTTCTTGATTTCTGGCACCTATACGTGTTCAGAGGTCTATTGTAGGGGCCTTAATAACTAGAATAGGTTCTTGAGGGTTCCTTATTCTACTTATAGTATAATATCCCTCAGAACCCTATTGGCCTCTACATTAGGTTTGAGGATTTGGAGTCTCAGAGGTTGAGTGCTCATTAGGGTTTAGGGTTTAGAGTTTGTAAGCTTTAGTTGGCATAGTCCAAGTTTACCAGAGGGCTCTTAATGTCGAGTGTTGCATTTGCTTCTTAAGCTCTCGGCTGCACACGCTTGCATCCTATGCTACATCCGGAGTTCTGAATCTTCTTCTGAACGTCCTCCCGAAGATGCTGTGTCAAACTGCTTTTGGAGCTTGTGCAGCAAGCCTCGTGAACATCTAAACCATGCAAACGCTGTGGGCTAAGAACCTCTTGATCCAGAGCTTAGGGGGCTTAGGGTTTAGAGTGTTCGGCGACTTGCCAGATGCCCAAATGGGAGTTTCCGAAAATTAGGGGTACCTTACTTGGGGGTCCTAATAAGGATCCCACTAGTTAGGGTACTATATTAGGGGTCCCCTATTTTCGGAAACTCCCAATGAGCGTCTTGCATGCGATTCAGCCAAGATACGATGCGATGTCACTATCAACCCGACATCCTCAGAACCAACTCATCTCAGAACCCAAAACGTAAAGCGCTAAACCGCTAAACCCGAATCCCCTTACTTAAAAATCCTATAGAAAGTTTTGTATAAACTCTTCTAGGACGACCTTTATAGCGTCCTAACCTGTTCTTTCAATACAAACCTTGATTAAGAACAACCCCGTACCACCTAAGAACCTAAATCCTGAAGTCTGGTTTTTGTTTTGAGACTTCTCCTTTTGCGCCCAGGTTCGGGCACTTGGCCGGACCCTCGCGCGCCCTGGGCTCGGCGCAGGGCATCGGAGGCCGCATGCCGTGACATTTGAAGAGAGGTTTAGGAATTTAGGGTTTTGGGTTTCGGGTTCCTTTTCGAGCCTGGGGTTTCGGGCTTGGAGTTTGAGGTCGGGAGCTCCTTATACGTAGTGAAACCCAGTTGCTCAGAGATCCCAATATCCCTTAATTAGAGAATAGACCTTAAATTACAGGAGCCTTCATATTATGGTTTAAGGTATATTCCTTAATTATAAAACCCTAAACCCTATAGATCGCTTGAAGGAGCCCTTATAGTACCCCCCTAAACCCAAAACCCTAAACCCTATAGATCCCTTAAAGGAACCCTTACAGTACCCTTTCAAGGAACCCGAAACCCTGAACCCGAAGCCCGACCATCCCGAGCCAAAAGGTAGGGTTCACCTAAAGGATGCTATGAGAAATCCGAGTGTCGGGGGATCGCGAAACTATTAAGACTTAGGGTTTAGGGTTTAGGGTTTGGGGATTAGGGTTTAGGGTTTAGGGATTAGGGTTTAGGGTTTAGGGATTAGGGATTAGGGTTTAGGGTTTAAGACCGGTGTGGAAGGATCTACGCTAGACACGGTGTAGCCTTTGGGTTTTAGGGGCTGGGGTCGAGGTTTTCGGCTGCCAGAGCGTATGGCGGGCCCCGCACCTTGAAGCCTCTGAGTAAGTCCTAAACCCGAAACCCTAAGCCGAATCCCGAAACCCATAAACTTTCTTAAGCCTGAGTTTAGGGGTTTAGGATTTAGGGGTTTAGGGTGTATACCTAAACCCTAAAGCCTAAAACCCTAAACTCTAGAATCCTAAACCCTGTACGAAAACCCAAAACCAGAATCACACCCTAAACCCCAAACCCTCCGAAGCACTTGAAAAAAGCCTAAAGCCCTAAACCCTAGAACCCTACACCCAAACCTAAAACGCTGAACCCCAAACCCTAAAGCCTAAAACCCTAAACCCTAGGACCCTAAACCCTATACTATAACCCTAAACCCTCAACCCCAAGCCCTAAAGCCTAAAACACTAAACCCTAGGGCCCTAAACCCTAAACCCTGAAACCCTAAGTCCCTAAACCCTAAACTCCAGCTAAACCCTCCCAAAGCCGGGAAGGCTCGCGGCTTGCTCACGCACTGGGCCTGCGGGGTCCCACCCTCACGGTGGACACTGCCTGCGCCTGGGCCGAAACCGTTTAAAGGGGACCAAATCAAAGAGATCTATACCATTTTGAGACAAATCCTAAACCCCAAACCCCTAAACCCCTAAACCCTCAACCCTATACCATGTTGAGACGGGATCTTACTGTAGAAGTTATAAAATTACACTTGAGGCTCCTTGAAGGGTTGCTGTAAAGGCTGCTACAAGGTTTTAGGGCTTAGGGTTCCTGTGTAAGGTTCAGGGGTTCAGGGCTTAGCGTTTAGGGTTCGGGGCTTAGGGCCTCAATCATAGTTTGTACGAGTTTCAAACTGACTCGAACTTTGCTTGTAGTATCGTCCCTATATAAGTATACTATAGTACACCTCAAGGTGCCATTCTAAGTAGTGCGGCCCCTTTATTAATGATACAACCTCTTAGGGATCACATATACAGCATGTGTGCATATATATATAAACATATATATATATATATAACATATATGTAGATGCATGTGCAGCGCAAAGACCCTCTAGCCCAAGCTTACTTATTCAGGCCCAGATCGTCAGGTGGAGGGTTCAGTTTAGAGCCCTAGTCTAGACTGTGATATCTGGGCTTGGGATTCATCTATACAGAACCTGAAATCACACCCCACTTACTCTCAACTCCGGGTTGGTTTCGGATCAAACGTTTGGAAAGTCGTGTTTCCATTTGTTGTTTTTTTTTTGTGTGGGGGCCCAGGGTTTTATTTCGTGGATCGGCTATCGGGAGTATAGGAGCTGAGTTCTCCTGGTGCAGTTGGTTTCCGAGACAGTTACGAGCATGCCCCAACCGTGCAAAAGTCTGACTGAATGATTAGCAGATCTGGTTCTTTTTGCTCTATCAGAAATCTAGTATAATGTACCCCCCCCCCCAAAAAAAAAGCCCTTATAGTAGCCCGTATTAGACCCTATACAGGAACTTCAATTGATAGTGTCATGTCTTGGAAGGTGTGCAAGATTTTGCGTACAGGGTCTGGCGATCTAAGTATATCTACTTAACATCTGTTTAGCACCCCCTGTAACCATCCCATAACTCGTCTCGCTAGCCTTACTGCCAAGTCACAAGAGCATTGATGTTAGAAACCACCAATGTAAAGTCATAGAGCCTTTTGGAAGCCCTGTGCAGATGAATCAATGTCGTTGGGGGTTCGCCAGTGATAAGGGCACTGCGTCATAGTGCGAGATTTAAGTCTCAAGAAGCCCCCTAAACCCTAAACCTTAAACCCTCAAATCAACCTGTAAAAAACCCAAACTCTGATCTCAGAAGCGTTTCCCTCAGGTTCCTCGTCTCTCGTTGCCATCGGTGTGGCGCACACCGCCCTTCGCAAGGCAGCGAATAGCATGTGGGAGGTGACCACACCGAGAGAGCAGCACCCTCTAATTATAGGAACAAGCCTTGAACCACCTTATCAAGCGCCGTTTTTAGTTTGAGCTATATCCCTCAACTTCCTCAAACCCTTAATTAGGGGGCATTGGGCGCTTTGGGCATAGCCTTCGGGGTTTGAGGTCTGAAGGGTCATGACTCAAAGACATACTCGAAGGAGTATGCGTGCCGAAGCGTTTCGGGTTTAGACTTTCGGGTAGATAGAGCTTTGGATGGAACCGTGGCGTTTGAGCCAGCACGAGCAGCAAGCAACGTCGAGTAAACCAATCAAAGTATTAGGGAGCTCAGCAAATCGTTTATAGGCGGGGTTGAAATCACCTCAGTTTGGGGTATAGCAAACATGGGCTTACTTACATATGTATGGTCCAGTTCGCTACCTAATAAGCCCGAAATAAACTTTTCGGTGCCGCAATGTAGGTTCGTAGTTTGGGTTCCTGGGTTTGGGGTTTAGGGTTTTTGGGTTTAGGGTTTAGGGTTTTTGGGTTATGTTTCGATTCCGATTGCTGTCTTCAAGCGTTGGGTAAACCCTTGACCCTCGTGTGATCCTAGCACATACAGTTTTAAATAGTGAGCAATAGTAATCGCAGAAAGTCCCTATACAACTTCAGTACAACATCTCACCGACAATCCCTGTCCTAACTGTTAAAGACCGTCTATGCACGATAATTTAGCAGTCAACCCGATGCAACAGCCCTGTACCACCTGTGTAGGTCAAGCCTCCATAGATTTCGCTGAGTTGCAGCTAGAATACTAAGTCGGTTTTGAGTTCCTGAACGCTCTATGTACGATGCGAGCTTGAGGGTTCTTCCAGAAACCTCGTGTGAGAAATTAATTAAGGAGTGAGAGAGCAGCAGACCCTCATACCTAGTTACACACACAAAAGACATACTCTACGATTGGGCTTTTCGCAGGTTTCCGACGTATGGCTTCTGAGCTTGGGGCTTCTAGGTTTAACTAGGTTCTGGAGTACCGCACAACAACTTGCTTTTTTGGGTCATGTTCTACAAAGTTTCATTATGAAAGAAACGTTTCTACTTGTTTCTTCTTTGGTTATTTCCGCCCTTCAAAGCCCAGTTAAGGTACAAGGATACAGCTAGGTTTGCAAGGTTTAGGGTTCAGGGGGTCCGGGATTCTTGGCCCTTGCTAACCCCCAGAGTCCGAACTCTGGATCCCGCCAACCCTTGACCAGGGTCCTAAAACGCTACGTAAACGATGTAATCATAAGAATCTCACAGTTCAGGCTGTCTGGAATGCTCCGTTTTCAGGGGCCGCTATGCCCCAACCGCGAACCCCTCAAACCTGAAAATTTGATGCCTACCAGCAGGTCAGCGCAGAGCAAGTAGATCCCGGCGTGAACCCCCACGTCACGGGCTCAACCGGTGGGGTTATTGTACCGATTTGGTAAGGTTTGTCTAGGGCCGCGGGGTTTGGCGAGGGCTTCGGTTGCAGGGATTTCAAGGCCAATGGCTTCGGCGTGTAACTAGGGGTTAATATAGGTATAGGGGCCTTAATAATTACCTCTACTGTTTTGGGGGTTCCTTAGTATGATTATAGTATAATGTGCTCCAAAACCCTATTTTAATTATAAAGGCACCCATATTAGGGGTTTAGGGTTCAAGCAACAGTTGTTCAGGGTTTCGAGGATTCGGCGATCTTGACCTGGAACTTGCTAGGACGTTTTTTAGGATTGTTTAGGGCTTCTGTCATTGCTTAGGGTTTAGGGTTTAGGGGTTTAGGGGTTTACGGGTTTGTGTTTAGGGTTTAGGGTGTTTAAAGATCTTACCGAAGCAGGTTCTTTGCTTGCCTGCCAGAAGGAGCAGGGTTGATGGCGTTGGTGTCTAGGGGTTCAGGCAAACAGGTACCCTGAATCCGAAAGTCTGAACCCTAGGCCCTAAACCCTAGATCCTAAACCCTAAACCCTATAGATTAAAGAAAAACCCTAAACCCTAAACTTCACTTTAAAAAAAAGCCTAAACCCTAAACCCCTAAACCTCGAACCCCTAAACCCTAAACCCCTGAACTTAGGGGTTTAGGGTTTGGGCTCAACCAGAGATGTCCTAGTTGTAGTAAGTCGGATCCTTCTATTAATCCTAAGCCTTACATCCTGAACCCTGCATAAGCCCCACGGTTTAGGGTTTAGGGCTTCCTTTGAAGCTAGGAATTTTGTGTTACCATCCCTAGTCATCCTCGTTCCAGTTTCCAGCCTTTTGTGCTTGGTTCTTCTCGTTCTGGTTATCAACACTAAGCGCTCAATGCCAAGCGACAGAATTTTGTGGTTTAACCCCAAACCCTAACCCCTAAAGCCTAGACACTAAATCTTAAGCCCCAGGGTCCGTCTGAAGAGCGTGACCTCACATCTTGTACTTGGGGGGCTTAGTAACTAGTTGTTTTATATAGGCTTAAAAGTACCATAGCCCCAGCCAAGATCCCGTTTAGGGTGATTATATGTCTAGGTGGCACTTTGGGAAACTTGCTAATTTCCCTTCATGTTTCCTATAGAGGTACCTATTCATAAATACATTTAGGGGCACCAAAACTACAACCCCCGATGTCTACTTACGGTTGATGATATAAATTCCGCATTACCCATAATAGGGAATATACCATAATTCCCATAGTCTAGGGTCATGAAGGTAATGCAGGATTTATATCATCACCCTAAGCCCTAAACCCGAAAACCCCATAGATCCCTTAAAGGAACCCCTTAAAGGTACCTTATAGATCCCTTTAAAGGAACCCTAGGATTTATACCATCAGCCGTATTAAGTCCCCCGACCCTCGAAGTGAGGGCTCCCCCCTGAAAACCACGAGGGTTTGCGGTTTGGGGTTTAGGGTTTTTGCGGTTTAGGGGTTTAGGGTTTAGGGTTTAGGGGTTACACCCAAGCCTCGAATTTGACCACGAGGCCCTCATCTCGCAATCTATTCCTTGAGGATTTTTTGGGCCCAGGATTTAGATCTGAAGTTGATCATGTTTTCCGCCCGAAGCCCTAAAAAGCCTACTCTAATAGTTCTATAAGGGTTCATTTAAAGGGTACTATAAGGGTACTATAAGGGTTTTGGGGGGTTTGATGTAGGAACCTGATTAAGAAACCTTGGGCCTGTATTAGGGTTCCTTATATGAATCCTACTATTTTGGGGCAATACTACTTTGGGGGTTCCTTATTTTAATTAGAGTATAATGGGCCCCCAAACCCTATTCTGATTATTAAGGGCCCTATATTATAGCTATGCTATATATATCCTCAAACCCTGTTTGTTCTCCCTAAGCCCCAAACATTCAGGTTTTACACTAAAAGAGCCTTAGACCATCATCCCTATCCTCCCCAATCCCCAGACCCTGAACCCTTAAGAACTCTAAACCCTAAAACCCTAGAGCCCTAAACCCGAACCCCTAAAACCCTAAGAACCCTAAACCCTAAACCCTAAACCCTGCTCTCCTAAAGCCCTCAACCACACAACTTAAAACCATGAACCCCGCTCTGAATATCCTAGGTTTAGGGTTTAGGGTTCAGGGTTCAGGGTTTAGGGTTTAGGGTTTAGGGTAGTATGAGGGAGACCCCTCAAAAGGGGACCCTTCTTAAGCCTACTTATGGCTCTCTTTAGCGGGACCTTGTTGAGAGGGTCTATATCCCCAAGGGCCCCCCTTAAAGTGTCTGACGCAGGGTTTGGGGGGTTTGAGGGGAGGGCTTTGGAGTTTTGCGGTTGAGGGTTTAGGGTTTAGGGTTTAGGGGTTTAGGGTTTAGGGGTTGAGGGTTTAGGGTTTAGGGTTTTTGGTTGAGGGTTTTGGGTTCTAGGCTTTTTGCGTCCAGGTGGTTCTAGGGTGGAGTATTCAAACGTTCAACGTTCAGGTCTTTGGATTTAGGGTGTGGCTGCCTTGCTGAAGGGCTGGTTGATGCACTCAAACGTATATCAGCATGTATGTATGTATGTATGTATCTGTGTATGTATGTATGTATGTATCTGTGTATGTATCTGTGTATGTATCTGTGTATGTATGTATGTATCTGTGTATGTATGTATGTATGTATGTATGTGTGTATGTATGTATGTATGTATGTATGTATTTTTTACAGACATGCAGTTGGTAGGGCAACAGTGCAAGGCTTCGCGGTTGAGGTTTTAGGTTGTAAGTGTTGATGCCTTTTGTTTTACGGCCAGGGTCTACTCAAGTAGCAGGGAATGTAATAAGATCATCTAGGGCGCTGACACTACCCGAAGTCGATGTTGGAAGCTTACTTGTCGCCTATTTGCGTAGACGGATGGCCCTACCAGGCACGTACGGCCATCACCACACACGTAGGACCCAATCCCACTCACCCAATCCCACCCACCCACCCAACACCCAATCCCACCCACCCAATCCCACCAACCCAATCACACCCACCCAATCCCACCCACCCAAGCCCACCCACCCAAGCCCACTAAATCCAAATTCACCTAAACCCTAAACCGCAACCCCTTAAAATCGAAGCCGAAACACCCGCGCTGCGAAATTCCACGCCTTACACCCTGGAGCCCTGCACCCTAAGCCCTCAAGGGACTGGGAGCCCGAAGCGGGGTTCCTTTAAAGGGATCTATAAAGGTACCTTTAAGGGGTGCCTTTAAGGGATCTATGGGGTTTTCGGGTTTAGGGTTTAGGGTGATGATATAAATCCTGCATTACCTTAAGGACACTACACTAGAAGCCAGAAAGTTGGAACATCAATATCCTCATGCCCTTAAGGTAAAGTATAGGGGATCCCAGCACCAATCCTCCTAAACCCATGTTCCAACTTTCTGGGGTTCACTATAGACTATGGGAATTATGGTATATTCCTTGTTATGGCTAATGAAGGATTTATATATCATCAACAGCATGACAGCCTAAACAAAGCATGCAAGAACCAGGAACGCATCAAACCACCCTCGACCCTAAACTCTAAACTCTGACCACAGAGGCCTATGACCTAACCCCACAACACAGCAAAAACGACCAGCAAGCGCAGCGAGACTAGGGGTTAGAGTTTAGGGGTTAGGGTTCAGGGTTTAAGGTTTAGGGGTTTGGGTTTAGGGTTTAAGGTTTAGCTTTTAGGGGTCAGGGTTTAGGGTTGAGGATTCAAGGTTTAGGGTTTAGGGCTTAGGCCTCGATTTTTTTTTGCTTTGCGCTCCATCAAAAAATGAGCAAGCGGCAATCAAAAAGACTCCGCACGAGCATGGAAACGTTGAGTCTTCAAGGTCTTAGGGGTTTAGGGGTTTGGGGCTGGGGCCTTCTACCTACACCGGGATGATGAAAAGCCATGATTTTGATTTGGGTTCTGAGGGCATGCAAGAAACCCCTTATGCCCTAAACCCTTCAGGACCAGAGGGATTCGAAGGCACGGGGCCCTGAAGCAGTAGTTGTTTTTTTAGTGCTCCCTGTATGGCTGCCCAATTTGGACGTAAACCTAAACCCTAAATCCTACATGCCCTAAGCCCGAAACCCTAAACCCTAAACCCTAACTGCCCTAAACGCTAAGGCCGAGGCCCTAAAGCCGAAATGCCCGGAGTCGCAGACCCCATGTAGAGCCAGCCCGAAGACCTGCTACAGTTTACGGTTTACTTTAGGATTCGGGTTTAGGGGTTTAGGGGTTTAGGAGTTTAGGGGTTTAGGGGTTTAGGGGTTTGGGGGTTTAGGGTTTGGGACTACGGGAGTAGATTAAATTCTAATCCATGGGGTAACTTATTGTTTGTCGGCTCGAAACGGCTTAGGTAAGATTCTACCCAGGAGGGACAAAGTGCTGAAACCATCACATGCAGAGCACAACCCGAACACGTTTGTGGGCTGCCACGATCAAGAGAGCCAGGTTGGCATGGATGCGAATTTCATTTACTCCCTTAGTCCCAAACCCTAGGCTCCTAAACCCCTTCAAGAGCTTATCATTCAATTTCCGAGTCCGTTGTTGGCAACCCATGAGTCCGACACCCAACAGGCAGTCTCTGACGTTGCTCCCCCTTCCCGCTAAGCCCGATGCCGACTTCTGCTGAACACTCAAATTGCATGGGCGCTTGCCATAGCTGCTGGTGGCACAGCCACCGCAGGGCAGCATCAAAATCATGCTTGAAGGCCCTTGTGCCGTCAGTGCCCATGAAAATAGACGCCGAAAACCTTATGCCCGAACCCTGCAGCTTGGAGCTCAGCTCATCTCTCAGGTGAAAATGGCCCTGGCGCAAGGCTGCAACCTGCTCCTGTCGCCACGGATGAGTCTCGGTTTGCGCTTGTGGTCTTAAGGTTTCGGTACTTAGGGCTGGGTGCGTCAAGGTGCTCTAACTTTCTGGAATCCTAGGGCCCATCTTGCTGGGCCCTTGCAGAATGTACGATGTAGCCGTTGATGTTGGATTCTGCTCCCAGAATGCGAACTCTGCATGCAGAGTCCTTGGCGGAGTTCTGAAACCATACACCGTATGCCTGCGGAATTCAAAGTTCACGCGCCGCAACCCTGAACCTTAAGCTCGCCAAAGTTTCTTCACTTCAAATCCCGAGAGCCAGCCCCTTGTTGACTTGAGCTTACTTTCAGCCGTATGAAGAAATCCTCTTTGAAACTTAAAGCAAAAGCTCTCTATTAAGTGGTGTTGGTGGTATTGGAACCAGTCATAAAACAAAACCGTTTAAGCCACGAAACTGTTGTTAAGCCTTTTTTTTGTATGGCCCTTATACAAACCCTGAGAGTCCCGACAAAACATGTTCAGCGCCAGCATTGTTGGAGACTCCAGTGCCAATCCTAAACTGCATCTACTAGACCTGGTCCCGTACACCCAAACATTACTTCTGAGCACCGAACCATAAACAATAGACCCAAATTCCAAGATGCAACAAAGGTGCACGGGTAGCCATAAGCAAGGCTATCTCTACAGGCATGGCAGTTTAAGGTTCTGAGCAAAGACACTGCAGTTGTAATTCGCTGGTACATGTTAAAACAAAAAAGGGTATTGGTGGCCGTTCTTCTAAACTACCCCGGAGCCCTGAAGGAAGCGCTACCGTGCCCTTTTAACTCCTACACGAGCCGTCTAAACCCCAGAAAACCTGATAA
This sequence comes from Symbiodinium sp. clade A Y106, assembly GCA_003297005.1. Classification (NCBI taxonomy): domain Eukaryota; class Dinophyceae; order Suessiales; family Symbiodiniaceae; genus Symbiodinium; species Symbiodinium sp. clade A. The sequence goes on along the minus strand of BGNK01000573.1, from coordinate 199,656 downwards.
CGATGCTAAAGCCCGCTACCGCGACCTGGTTGCACTGTGCGGATTATCTGTGCTACGTTTGTATATCATTGTAGCAGGGATGAATGATAATCATTGCCATGCGGTTACTAGTATTATTGCGGTTCTTGGCGTTACTATGGCTAGTGTCATCAGTATCGTTACAATCGTCATTGTGTCCATTCTCATGGGGTCCGTCTTCTTGTACATCAGCGTTGTCAGTCTTGGAACTGTTAGCATCGCTTTCAGCACAGCTGCTGCGGCGACGGCGACGATTCTCATCATCATCGTCGTCGCAATTGTCCCTGTCTTGTTGCTGACAACATATTCATAACCATAATCATAATCATAGTCATAGCCACCATCATAATCATGACCAGAATCGTAATCATGAGTCGTAGTCTCAGTCATCGTCGCAGTCACAGCCACAGTCAACGTCATGGTCACTGTCATGCATCAGCGTAAGCATGAGCATGAGCATGGACAGAAGATTAGAGGCATAATCATCGTCATAGTCAGCCTCGAGCCACAGTCACAGTCATGAGTCTTAAGTCTGGGCACATGCATAAGCATAGCTGTTATCGTGTATCATCATTACCAATACCACCACCACAATCATCAATATCATCACTTTCATCAGAATTTTACTGTTATTGTCATTGGTATATATGATTGCTTCCACAACGGCAACCATGTTTGGTCTGGACCATCAACTGCCCAAGAACCGTGATGGAACCACCCTAACCTTAAACCCGAACAAGATTCCTGACTGTTGCAGCCTACAGACTGTTTACACACGTTGAGGTAGGGTTTGGGGTTTTGGTTTTTTGGGATATAGGTAATTCCCTACTTGATGTGTTCTTCTGTACTTAAGGTATCCGTCTCTCGCTGATTGGCGGTGTAGTGTGCGTAAGACTTAGCTGTGCAATGAAAGTTCATGTGCTTATTGTATCTATACTGTGGTATATTATCGGTATATTCCCTAAACCGAAGTTCTTATTGCTAAGGCACCTCTATTTCCCACCCAAGCCGAGGTACATTCTCTACTCTGGTGGCGGTCTCGGCACGACGTCCTGACAGCACTGATACCGCACAGCCTAACTTGAGCTTTCGATTTTTAGAAGGCTTCACTGCAGAAGGTACACAGATGTGCCAGAGGGCGCTGGGTCCTCAACGGATTGTACAGCTACCTGGGTATAGGGGTTAATTAAGGACCCTGAACCCTTGGCCCTAAACCCTAAACCCTAAACCCCCCTAAACCCTAAACCGCCCTAAACCCAAACCCCTCAACCATGTGGCTCTGAATTCCCAGGTCCACGGTGCAAGCTTTAAGTCCCAAACGCCTGCATCTGAAGAATCGTAGTTCCCGAGCAGCAACCTTCAAACAAGGGCCTTTGGACTTAGTAAGTAAGATTAGAAGTAAGGTTATACATAGGGGGACTTATAATCCCAATTACAACCCTAAACTCTAAACCCGAAGCCTTAAACCCTTCTTGCCGCGTCCCCTGAGCTCTTATGTTGCTACTGGAAGGATCATGGGACTTAGTAAGTAGGGTTATAAATAAGGTGACTATACTTATACTTACTTATAACCCCAATTAAGGCACTTCTAAATTCACGTACTTAGTCCCATGCTCCTCCAAGTGGGTAGTTGTCAAAATTGGGTCCCTATTATAATACGGCACCTATTATTTGGGGTACCCAAAAAGGGATCCTAATTTTGACAACCACCCAAGTATGCGCCACCAAGGGTCGAAACAGTCGAAACCCCAAGGATTCAGCTCTCAACGTTTTGCGGGACCTCGTTGAGGACTAGGTTCCCGAATAGTGCCCTTTTGCCCTTTTTAGTTTCGGGTCCCCTGATTAAGTAGTAAAAAGGGTACCCTTATCATAGAGGGGCTACTCAGGAACCTAGAATAGTAGCCTCTAAACCCTAATCCCATATAGTAATTACCCTTTCAGGCCCCTTTAAAGGAACCCTTATAGTACCCTTATAGGTCCCTTTAAAGGAACCTAGAGGAAGAGTGCTCCCATGGGGAGGTGTAGTAAACACCATCAGCCCTCGACCCCACACCTTAAACCCTAGATCCTAAACCCTAGACCTTAAACCCTACACCCTAAACCCAAGGCCACTGCACTTTAACAAAAAAAACCCTAGATCCTAAACCGAATAATAGCCAATTCTTGTAATGACAACGTAGTCCCGATTTTTCAGCGCGACATCAGCCTGCGAGTCGAGATCCTAAACCCTACACACCTACCTGTAGCCGAAACAGCTTACCTTTTTTTCCTTATAAGCGATCCTGAAAAGGGTTCCTTAAAGGGTTCTATAAGGGTTCCATAAGGGAGTTTAGGGTCTTAGGGTTTAGGGTTTAGTAGCTGAGTAGGTAGCCTTTAACCTTTTCGGTTTATATAATCCTAATTACCATCAGTTAGCCTTTTTGGGCTTGGGTACTCAGCCACTAGGTTAGGTTTTTGTTTTATCATGGTTTCTATATGTATATAGTTCCTTGCCCAGGTAGGCTTGTTGGGCCCCGGGTAAACCCTGAACCCTAAAACCTACTTGAAGGGGCAGGGGACTTAGTTAGTAAGTTGGTTATAGGTAGGGTTAATGCACTTATAACTCTACTTATAACCTACTTACTAAGTCCCCTCATTTAGGGCACTTATAACTCTACTTATAACCTACTTACTAAGTCCCCTTCCCCTTCAAGTCGGTTCTTGAGGCGAAGAGGAATAGGGCCAGGCGAACGGCAGAGCTGTGGGCTTCGAGTAGAGTCATCCATACGGTTTAGGGTTTAGGGTTTAGGGGTTTAGGGTTTAGGGTTTAGGGGTTTAGGGTTTAGGGTTTAGGGGTTTAGGGTTTAGGGTTTAGGGGTTTAGGGTTTAGGGTTTAGGGGTTTAGGGTTTAGGGTTTAGGGGTTTAGGGTTTAGGGTTTAGGGGTTTAGGGTTTAGGGTTTAGGGGTTTAGGGTTTAGGGTTTAGGGTTTAGGGTCCATGGCTTTTTAAAGGACGCATGGAGGCAGCAAAGGAAACCAGACTTTTGCGATGCGGGTTTAGTAACTTTCGGGCTTTGTGGCTTAGGGTTTTCGCGCTGGTCGGGCACCCAGCCAAACAGCCCAGTCGCCGAGCGCATCACCGCTGCCATGGAGAACTACACGTTGCCCAAGCTCATGGCCAACCTGCTCCGCGGGTGCAACGCCGAGACCGTGGAGAAGAAGGCCAGAGCCGCTGAGGTGAATGCGGCGGAGCTGGCGGTGGAGGCGGAGGTTCGCTGGCCGGAAGCGAGGCAGGCGCTCGAGGCCATGATGGCGAAGTCGCCGGACCCGCCGAGCCTGCAGAGCCTCGGCGCGGAGAAGCCGATGACGCAGGCGCAGCTCAGAAAGAGCCTGCTGGAGGGCGGTCATGGCGCAGGCGGAGGCGGAGCCATGGGAGCGCTCGGCGGCGGGTTCGGCGGAGGGCTTGGTGCCGCAGGCGCAGGACGAGAGGCGATGGCTTCGACGCGGGCAACGCTCCCGCCTCTTGGAGCCGTGATGGCGGGAGCGCCTGCGAATGCCCAGCGTGGAGCTATGCAGGCTCCGGCGGTGGGGTCGCACATGGCCGCAGGAGCGGCGACCACCCAGCCAAACCGTCTTCCTCTTCCCAGGCTCCTGCCAACCCTTCCTCGCCTCCGCGGCTGGGCCCTAAACCCTAAACCCTAAACCCCTATACCCTAAACGTTGCAACCCCTGCAGACTTGGTTGAGGTGGAGGTGGAACCTTCCCGGCTTCCCCTGCCCGGGGCTCTGGGTACTCCGCCTCGGAAGATTCACCCGACACTCCTCTCAGGTGGAGTTCGAATGTAGGGAGCAGGAGACTCTCTCCCGCATTCGGATCCCCACCCGCTCCTCAGTTCGGGTGTCGCACTTCCTCCAGGAGTGCGCTAAGCGCTCCTCTCAGTCGCACCCAGCCAAACAGCTGCGGATTATGCAGGCCAGGCTTGTTCAGGAGCTCACTAGCCGATCTCAGCCACGAGCTCCACCTGATCGGAAAGAAACTCTCCTGCGCAGAGAGCAGACAGGAACGTGCTGAGCTGGGCGATGAGTTGAACTGGACGCCGATGAGCGGCAGGCGTACATTGACATGGAGACTGGCATTGAGAGTCCCGGGTACGTATTAAGGAGCCCATAGACAACCTAGGCAACAACAACGTCCTAAACCCCACCCCTTTTGCTTGGTCGACGATACCCAACCTTTAGACGTATTGGGTTCTTATAGTTTAGTAGTAATCTGGAAGTTTCGAACTTTGCTATTTCTGTGGCTTATTGGGGAAGCAAGTGTTGCACTCCCGAGGCCCGCACATGCTATCGCCCCGGGGCCGATGTTTCACCTTCGACGGCACTGCCGATGGCACCGCACTCGGCTTTCTCATGGTTTAGGGTTTAGGGTTCAGGGGTTTAGGGTTTGGGGGTTTAGGGTTCAGGGTTTAGGGTTTGGGTTCTTCTCCGTCGTACTCATGTTTCGGTTAATGGTGTCTTGGCTGTCGATATGAATGGATTTTATTATAGCAGCCTGACCAATTATGAAACCCTAAACCCTAAACCCTAAACGCCTAAACCCGATACCCCTAAACCCCTAAACCCTGCTTCACCTAAACCCCTAAACCCTAAGCCCTACACCGCGGTTACTCCTTCGGGCTTGATCTTGTCTTTATTTAGGGACCCCAAAAGAACATAAGCATAAACATTTTACCGGGATATCCCTACCTTAGTGGGCTTCATGATAAGGGGGTTTATATGGGATATCCCTATCCTAATTTTGCTTATGTGCTTTTTTGGGGCACTATTTATGCCGTAAACCACCCTTTCTCCCCAAGCCCGGTTCGAACTTTTGGCCGTGAAAGACCCTAAGTAGAACCCTTGAAGGTGTCCTTCAAGGTTCCTTTAACGGATCCTTTAAGGGTTTAGGGTTTAGGGTTTAGGGATCCTTTAAGGGTTCTTTTAAGGGTTCCTTTACAGGTCCATTTCCTAGGGGGTCCGTGGCGCATAGGCGTACGTGTTGTTTCGGGTACTGGAGCGAGTTAAGCTAGGAAGGACTTTCTGGATAGTAGTTATGTAGCTCAATATTTAGGAGAGTATATGATTATTAGGTACTTGGACCCTTAGGGTTTGCTGATGCGGTTGGTGACAAGACTGCCTTGGCCCTCAATGTGCCGTACAAAGTCCAGTGGGTCCAGTGGTCCCATGACGAGGTCTGGCCCAGGTACCTTGGGCGAGTCCGCAAGCAAACTGGCACTGATCAGCTGGGCATCCGCCTTTTTGCCGAGGACCCTCTTCATAGTGCTTTTTGCAAGGCTTTGCGCCAGTTGCACGAACGAGTATTGTAGAATTGGCACTACTCAGGGGGAAGCAGGCAGAATAGTCTTTTCGCGTAGGGAATTCGTCTATTTTCAGAAGATTTGGAGTGCCCCGAGCTACTTTGCGCGAACATGAGCATACTATCTTCTCTCAAGCTCATCGGAGTTTCAGTTCTCAGCTCTTCGCAGTGTCATACACCAAGAGTGCCAACCACTTCATTGAGCCGGGTCTTTGGACGCTCCACAAATGTACGTTAGCAGTCCCCCCGCCCCCCCACAGGAAACCACGCATGCAGATACGCGCCGCACTGAAACTACTTGGAACAAATAGCGTGACTTTACTTATACTTACATTCAGCCCCAATTAAGGTACTTACAACCTTTCTTACTAAGTCCCATGGTCCTCCCTTTATAGAACCCCCATAGCTCCCTTTAAGGAGCCCTTTAAGGAACCCTTTTAAGGAACCCTTACCAAGTTCCATGGTCCTCCAAGTACTTCCTGGGACCCTGGTGGTGTTTTGTTTCTACGGTTTCTCTCACGGTGAGGACCCCCTCAGGGTTTAGGGTTTAGGGTTTAGGGTTTAGAGTTTAGGGTTTAGGGTTTAGGGTTTAGGGTTTAGGGCTGAGGGTTGTTCAGGGTTTAGGGTCTAGGACCGCTTGAGGGTTCCCAGACCTTCCAAAACCCCTTAATTAAGGAATATACGATCCCTAATATGAATTCAGGTATATTCCTTGATTAAGGGGTTTTGGAAGGTCTGGGTTTACGGTTTAGGGTTTTTTGAGGGTTGTTCTGGATTTGGGGTTGTTTAGTTTAAGGGTTTACAGCCAGAGAGTGACGGTTTAGGCTTTAGGGTTGTGGGTGTCACCGTGGATGCTCCGTAGGAGAGGGTTCAGATGCTCGATGCTCAGGGGAAGCCAATGCGAAATCTGGTCCCAGTTTTTCGTCTTGAACAAGCTTGCGGCCCTAAAAAGACCTAAAGCCGAAGCCCTAAATCCCCACCCACTGGACCTGGAAAGCGAACACCGATAGCCTGATTAAGCCATACAACGCAGAGCCCAAAGTAGAGGATCCGTTCTAGTTGGGACAGGGTTGCGGGGTATGCTAGCTACATTGCAACACCAGGTTCCTGAGAGGTACCCTTGGCCCTTTTCATTTTAGGGCCCCTTATTAAAACCGAGTAGTAGGAAAAAGGGTACCCTTATTATAAAGGGCCTACTCAGGAACCTAGAACAATAAGGGAACTACACGGGGACACCATTGGTAATTCTGCCGACGTCTATCGTATCCCCTGGCCTAAATCGCCTACATCCGGCGGAAACCCTAAATCCTAAACCCTAAGGCCGAGATCCGAAACCCTAAACCCGAAACCAGAAACCCTAAACCCGAAACCAGAAATCCTAAACCCGAAATCCTAAATCGGAAACCCTAAACCCCGAAAGAAACCCTAAGCCAGAAACCCTAAACCCGAAACCCTAAACGCGAAACCAGAAACCCTCAACCCGAAACCAGAAGCCGTAAACCCTAAACCCTATAAACTCTAAACCTTAAACTCTAAAGCAGAACCGAAACCCTGCACCCGAAACCCTGAACCCGGCTGGTGCTTGAGGCTACGCTCGTGGTGAGGGCTGTGGTTCGCTGACGCTGCCACCTGGCCAGATCTGGGAGTTTCCGAAAATTAGGGGTACCTTATTTTGGGGTCCTTATAATAAGGATCCTACTATTAAGGGCACTGCATTTGGGTCCCCTATTTTCGGAAACTCCCATCTGATACTTAAACGAGTGGGTTTCAGGTTTAGGGGTGTTGGGTTTAAGGCTTAGGGTCCAGGGATTGGAGTTTGGGTGAACGTTTACAGGGTTTGGGGTTTAGGGGTGTTGGGTTTAAGGCTTCGGGTTCAGGGATTAGAGTTTTTGTTAAAGGTTCAGGGTTTAGGGTTTAGGGGTGTTGGGTCTAAGGCTTACGGTCCATGGATTAGAGTTTGGGTGAACGTTTACAGGGTTTAGGGTTTAGGGGTGTTGGTTTAAGGCTTCGGGTTCAGGGATTAGAGTTTGGGTTAAAGGTTCAGGGTTTAGGGGTGTTGGGTTTAAGGCTTAGGGTCCAGGGATTAGAGTTTGGATTAAAGGTTCAGAGTTTTTGGTTTAGTTTTGGCTTGAGGTTCAGGGTAAAGCTTGTGGGTGTAGGGTTTACGGTTCAGGCTACAGTATAGCACAAAGGAACCCTTGAGATTTTCAGACCGCCAGGTCCAATACCCAAACCCTAAGACCTGCATATTGAAGGGGCCCGAACAACTTGCAACAGTAATTATTCCTGAGTGTTCCCAAACAGGCTCCGTAAAGGGTTCCTGCAAAAGTTCTGCAGGGTACAGTGTTCATGTATCCTGCATCAGGTTTTCGAAGCAGCCATCGTGTAACTAACCCCAAATCTCAGTTTTGAACCCAACCTACCTGCCAAATACCTTGCACTAACTCTAATATTAGAGGTGCTTGAGCAATTACCGATTTTTGGGGCTCTTTGTTGCCATTATACGAGAAATACACCCAAGCCCTGTTCTAATCATTGCGGTCCCTACATTACTCACTAGCAGGCAGCATTCCGACTTCGTTAAACGGACCTTCGAAGGCATCGAAAAAGGCCCTAACGGTGCCCTGGCGCCCAAAAACATCAACACGAGCACCCAAAACCTTAAAGCCTAAACCCTGAACCCTCAAAAACCCGTTAAAATCCGAAACCCTACACCCGAAACTCCTGAACCCTAAACCTTGAAGCCCTCAACAAAGGCACCAAAATACCCGAGTCGGTCAGAATACGTCCGAGGAAGATGAGCCCAGACTCAGAGGAGGCCCAGGTGCGGACACTTTTCTCGGGTTTGCAGTTTAGGGGTTTAGGGGGTTAGGGTTTAGGGGTTAAGGGTTTTGGGGTTAGGGTGTAGGGTTTGGGGGTTTAGAGTTTAGGAGTTAAGGGTTAAGGGTTTAGGGTTTGTCATTGCCATCATTATGGTAATGTTATAACTATGTGAAAATATTTTCTACTGTTTGTACTGCAAGTACTACAGCGAGTACTACTGCTACTACTTCTGCTGCTAGTACTCCTACTCCTTACTCATACAACTCCCACCTCTCCAGCTGCTCCTACTACTACTACTACTACTACTACTACTACTACACTACTACCACTACGACTACTCCTACTACTACTGTGTTTTTTCTGTTCCCTTTTGCAGGAAACTGGAAAAAGCGAAGCTTGTTTGCCCACGTCCTAGCTAAGATGGGTACAGATAGGCTTCAGAGGCTGTGGTTGTGACAGGGTTTCCAAGCCCTAAACTGCACAAACTCCAGACCCTAACCCTGAACCCCCGGGAGTTGGATTGCGGGGGTTTCCGGGGGGGCCAGCTGCTCTTTGTTGTTGGGGGTGGGTGTAGAGACATTGCCAGCGGACGTCGCACATACATCCAGGAGGGGTGTCGAGTTTAGGGGCGCAGAAAACTATAAAGGAATGATGCTTGTAAGAGGTTACATTTTATGAACTGCATTGGGTTTAAGAGCCCCATAATATGTTCGGTTCCAAGTAAACCCGCAGTGAAAAGGTTTTTTCAATTGCCCCGCCGGTTTTGAAGGAAAGGTTATCTCCCTCACCACTGAAACTCCTTTGTCCCGAGCCCCCAAGCCTTGTAGGGTTTACGGGGCAGGTAGGTTTGGTCCCAAAGCCACAAAGCAAGCCACAAAACCCTAAAACCTACAGTATATCCGAAAGCCTGAAGCCTAAATCCTAAACCCCCATAGATCCCTTAAAGCAACCCTTATAGTACCCTTGAACCCTAAAAACCCTTAAACCCTGAACCCTAAACCTATAAGGAACCCTTTAAAGTAGCCCTAAAAACCCTAAAGCCCTTGGCCCACCCTCGCTCTCCTGCAGCTCTGCCTGGCCATGCTTATCGGCACCGCTGTCAACCAGGACACGAACCCCACTGTCGGGGTAGGAATAGGGTTTAGGGTTTAGGGCCTAAGGTTTAGGGGTTTAGGGTTTAGGGATTAGGCTTTAGGGTTTAGGGTTTAGGGATAAGGAATAATAATATCCCTATGTAGGGTTTAGAAGGGTTTAGATAATGAGACTGATTCATACCATCTCACACCAGTATACACCAAAACCCAATTCTAATCACTAAGGTCCCTACATTTTGCCGTAACGCCCGAACCCTGTAACAACAGTGTCGGAGTCAAAAAGGGTTTCGGTTGGAGTTTATGGTTGTGAGCTTGGGACCCACTCAGCGTCGTTTGGTGCTCTATGGCAGGTTCTACTCCAGGGATAGAGCGTCGTCCCGCATTTCTAGGGATTCTTGACGATTTTGGCTGTTGGTTCATGAGGGTGATTGCGATTTCTGTGCTTTTACGGTTTATTTAGGGTATAGGTTCTTTAGTTTAGGGGTTCTGAGCTTTTAGGGTTTAGGGTTCAGGGTTTTAGGGTTTAGGGTTTAGGGCTTAGGGTTTTAAGTTTAGGGCAGGGTCTAAACCCCAAACTCCGAGGCTGACAAAGGAAATCAGGCTCGGGGGAGAGTCTGTTTTGGGGTTTAGGGTTTAGTGTTTAAGGGTTGGGGTTTAGGGTTTAAGGGTTTAGGGTTTAGGGTCTGTTTTGCTGAAGGGGCATTCCCAAACATGCACCTTTGTCCTTCGGGTTTAGGGTTTTTCGGAAGGGCGGCTGGATTTTTACAAGCTCGGGTCGGGCCACCCCCGAAAGCCCTAGTACCAGAAGGGTTTAGGGTTTAGGGTTTCGGGGTTTCGATGGAAAGTAGGAATTAAAATGCAATCGCGGAAAGTGGCCTCGTGAGGGGAGATATCTGCTCCAGAGAGAGAGCAGCCACCACCAGAACGCACGTCCTCCCAAAACCTCTGAGAAACTGCTTCTAGACAGCGTTTCCATGCATTGCCACAGCTGGAAGTTTTCTAAAGCCGCTTCTGGATGGTGCGTGGCTGGGGCGTTTCATGAAGACTCTTCACCTTTTGCTTCCCTAATGGAAGTTGGATGGCGTGGCGGTAGCTGGGGGTTTCGTGAAGACTCTTAGCCTTAAACTTCTCCAAACCTTGTTAAAACGCACAAGGAAACTGCTCTTGGATGGGGCCAGAGACCCTAAACCCTGAATCCATTGAAACCCGAACCCTAGAGTCCATGCTGCTGAGAGTTGGGGATGATGGACAAAAGGACACGCAGCGTAGAGGCCCGAGTCTTTAGTAACAGTATCCCAATATCGTCTGCATATACCGTTATAGTATCCCAAGATTTTACTGTAGAATTTTCAAGCGCCGTTTCTATGGCCGATTCCCGAAATTCTGACTCCAAGCTCAAGTGTGCAAGGATGGGCGAAGTGCAAGCATGCGAGGGCCTCATCGGTGGCTTCTGTGGTTCATGCTTCTGCAAGATTTCTACACAGTCTTTTTTCCCATTCCCGGATTCTTAAAAGTCCAAAGAGTTTGACAGGGTTTTCGGGGCTTGGGATTTAGGTAAAAGCCAAAACCCTAAACCCCAAGCCCTACACTAAAAGCCTTAGCCCTGAACCCCTAAGCGTTGAGGCTTAGGTTTTGGTTTGAAGGCCTAGGGCTTTGGATTGGAACTTTGAGGTCAGGGCTACTTCGAGGTTCATGGGACTTAGTAAGTACAGTTATAAGTACCTCAACTGGGGTTATAACCAGTTATAAGTATAGTCACCTTATTTGTAACCATAGTTACTAAGTCCCATGAACCTCTAAGTAGGCCCTATACCCTAAACCCTCTAGATCCCTTTAAGGAATCCTATAGATCCCTTTAAGGAGCCCTTTTAGAACCCTTACTAAGTCCCATGAACCTCTAAGTAGGGGGCGTAGGGTTTGGCCTTGAAACCTCAGGCTTCCCTAAGCCGTACCCACGTGCAGACGGAAAAGAGCTCTCAAGAAAAAGACCCAAACTCTGAACCCTAACACCCTAACACCGGTTTAGGGTTTAGGGTTTAGCGTTTAGGGCTTAGGTTTAGGGCCTAACACACTAAACCCTAACACCCTAAACCCGAACACCCTAAACCCTAAACCCTAAACCCTAAAGCCCTAAACCCTAAAGCCCTAAACCCTAAACCCTAAAACCCTAACACCCTAAAGCCCTAAAACCCCAAAAGCCGAAAACCCTAAACCCTAAACCCTGAATCCCAAGCCCTTTGGGCTTCAAGGTTCTGGGTGGAGCTTTAATCCTCATGTTCAGAAAGGAACCTTACAAGAACCTTAAGGACCCTTACAAAAACCTTAAAGGACCCTTAAAGGGAACCTAGAAGGTACCTTAAAGGTACCTTAAAGGACCCTTAAAACATCCTAAAAAGTACTTTACAGGAGCTTTAAGGGACCCTTAAAGGTACCTTACAGGACCCAAAAAGGTACCTTAAAGGACCCTGAAAGGAAGCTTAAAGGAACCTAAAAGGAGCCTTAGAGCTCCACCCGCTTCTACTCAGGGTGCCTGCTGGTGAAAAATCGAAGCAGCAGCCAGAAGCCAGAGGTGGAGCTAGGGTTTAGGGGTTTAGGGGTTTAGGGGTTTAGGGTTTAGGCTTTTAGTTTAGGGTCTAGGGTTTAGGCTTTTGGTTTAGGGTTTGGGGTTTCGGGTTTAGGGTCTAGGGGATAGTCAACCCGGCGAACGAAGCTACAACCATCGCCTGCTTTTGCAAAACCTGCTGCTCGCGAGACCCAAGCCGCCGCAGAGGAAACGTGTCTGGGAGTTTCCGAAAACTAGGGGTACCTCATTTTGGGGTCCTTATGATAAGGATCCTATTATTTAGGGTACTAGATAAGGGTCCCCTTTTTTCGGAAACTCCCGTGCGAAGGCGCCGGAGAACGACTTCAGAGAGTCAAACGGCTACAGCTGCGGTTAGCCTACCCAGAGACAGCCATGCCTGGAGAGACAGCTTTACCGGGACCCGAATAAGCTACCTTTTTCAGGGTTGCTTTGTTATGACATTTCTCAGGATTTGTAGGGAGTATAGATTTCGGGTGCAAAGTTCAAGGGTTAAGGGGTTAAGGGTCTTGGGGCGTTAAATAGGGTTCAGAACACTGTTCTGCACGGTTTGAGGTTACGGTACGTACTTCAACATGCTGTAATTGCCTGCCCTGCCCTGCCCTGCGTTTCGCGGCCACACGTGTCGCAGAACTTGGATCCANTGCCCTGCCCTGCCCTGCCCTGCCCTGGCCTGCCTGCCTGCCCTGCCCTGGTGTGCCACTTCCAGCGACCTTTGCAGGGCGAGGTGCGGGTTGTTTGTTGGAAACCCATGCTTTTCGTCGAGCGGTCGGCACAGGCCGCAAGGACCCACAACCCAACACCAATCCATCTCAGCAGTGTTTTGTTGTGCAATGTGGTAATTTAGGTATCGAACAGCGAAGGGAAGCAGAGAGCAAGAAAGCCCCCCTTGAGGGGGGTTTGGGGGGTGAACCCTAAACCCTAATTGAGACTAGTTGGGACGGTTGGGGCGGGACTACATGCTGACGCAAGCGCGCGAAAACTTCGTGCGCCCCTATTCCTAAAGTAAAAGGCGCACCCACCGCGCGCATACTGTTACACAACCCTAAACCCCAAACCCAAAACCCAAAACCCTAAACGCCTAGGCCCTAAACCCTAAACCCCTAGACCCTAAACCCTAAACCCTTAACCCCTAAACCCTAAACCCTAAACCCTTAACCCCTAAACCCTAACCCAAACCCCCAAACCCAAACCCCTTAACCTTGCAGCTCTGAACTCCAAAATCCCAAGGACGGCGCCCAACGGGCCGTCACAGCAGCAGTGCATAAGGCACCGAAGCTGTCGACTTTGAGATACTACGACTAGGGCGAGGACGACGACGACTACTACTACCACCACCACTAATGAAAAACAACAATAATATTTATAGTACTCATCATCATCACCATCGTCATCAGGTTTATCTTTTAATGGTTGTGCCCTGGGTTGGTCTACGGTTTTCTTCCGGATTCAGGATACAGGATTTCTGGGTGAAGGGAGCAGGAGCTTTTGGGGTGTAGAATTAGGGTTTCGGGTCAGGGGGTGGGGGTTTTGGGCTTTCGGGGTATAGGATTTGGGGATGTTAAGCTGTTAACGGCTTGTGGCTTGGGGTTTGCACTATACCCGAGGATTCAACCGCGGTTTAGGCTTCGGGGTTTGAGGTTGAGGATGTAGGATTTCGTGTTTAGGCTCGCGGCAGTCTAAGTGTCTTGTGTCTAGGTTTGTATTTTCAACTCCGGGGGTGGTGGTCCAGAACTGTAGGGGGTTTAGGGTTTAGGGCCCCTAAACCCTAAGCCCTGAACCCCAAACCCCCCCTGTGCTGAGAGGTCTAACTTACCCTGAATCCTCGGCCAGTGCTTCCAGCCTGAGAGACCTTGCCCTTAAACCCTAAACCCTAAACCCCAACCCCTAAACCCTAAACCCCTAAACCCTAAACCCCTAAACCCTAACCCCTAAACCTTGCATGCCTGATGTCTGCAGCAGAGGCTCAAGAAGGGCTTCAGACTCCAGGTTCGACCTGGAGCCCCAAAAAACCCGCCTTTTTTTGGGCTTCCCTACTATGGTTTCTTTATATGAGTCCTTCGAAAGGTAGGTTATTTGGGGTTAAGGTAGGGTTTATCTTAGAGCTTCAGGTTTAAGGATTAGGGTTTTGGGTTTGTCTACACGATTACCTTACTTGGAGGGTCGGGGGACTTACTAAGTAGTTATTCTATAGAGTTATAAGTACCATAACCCCAATTAGGGCCCCATTTAGGGTACTTATAAGTCTACTTACTACCTACTTACTAAGTNGACTTACTAAGTAGTTATTCTATAGAGTTATAAGTACCATAACCCCAATTAGGGCCCCATTTAGGGTACTTATAAGTCTACTTACTACCTACTTACTAAGTCCCCCGACCCTCCAAGTAAACCCTACCTGTAGCTCCAAAAGCTACCTGCAAATCTGTAAAGAAACCTTTGTAAAACCCGAATAAGGGGTTTAGGGTTTAGGGTTTAGGGCAAAGAAACCATTGGTAAGACCCGTACAGGAACCCTTTCCTAAAGCCCCCAGGGCCGACAGCTCCAGAGGCCTCAGGGGCCCGAAAGCCATAAAGCGCTAGACCTTAGGGTTTAGGGTTTGGGGTTTGGGGTCTAGGGGTTTTGGGGTTTAGGGGTTTAGGGGTTTAGGGTTTAGGGTTTAGGGGTTTAGGGTTTAGTTTAGGGTTTAGGGTTTAGGGTGTAGGGGTTTAGGGTTCAGGGTTTAGGGTGTAGGGGTTTAGGGTTTAGGGTTTAGGGGTTTAGACCCCTAAGTGCTGAACCTGAAGTCTAGATTATCTTCGTGTCTGAGTGGATACACTTTACGCTTTTTGGGATAATACTTACACTTTTTGGGGCTTATGAACTCAGCAACTAAGTTATCTAGTCTCACGACCCTGAACCTTACGCCCCACACCGTGAAGCTTCAGTCCCAGTTAAACCTTCAGAACTGTGATCGGGCTGGCACCCCAAGTAATATAGGATTTCGGGTAGGTCTTATAAGGGTTTAGGCCCCAGATCTTAAGGATCTTCATTCTGATTCTGTCCAAAGGCTTATACTCTTTGAACCTCTTGGACACCCTCTAAACCACCGAGAAGAATCTGTAGCCCACTTCTTGTAAACATGCAGCGGGAACCAGCATAAAAATCTCTACGACCACTAGCAGCCCTCAGTAAGGCGAGCCGCCCCTAAACCCCAAATCCTGAACCCTTTTTTAAAGCGGTTAGCCGCAATGTCCTCTGTCCACGTCGAAGTGGCCCTCCTGAGCGGGAAGACTGCGGCAGTCAAGCTGGAATCTGTCCTTTGGCCGGTGTTCGTTTAGTTTAGGGTTTAGGGTTTAAGGGTCTTTAGGCTTGGGGTCTCAAGGTGCGGAATGGGAGTCCCGTGCATTGGCTTCATCGCTCAAAGACTAACCCAGACCCCCGGGAGGATCTAGAAAGTAGATCCCCTACTTTGGGACCATATACTACTAAGGGTACTTTATAGGAACCCCCATTAAGGGATCTACTTTTTGGATCCTCCCGGGGGTCTGGGAAACCGTTTCTGGTAAAGGAAGGTTAATTTAACGGGTGTCTCGTTTCCTAGAAAGGATGCCTGAAACGGTTCCTTAAAGGCTGCTTAAAGGGTTCCTGAAAGGGCACCTGCGGTTTAGGGTTTAGGGTTTAGGATGAAGGGTTAAGAGCTTGCTGCCTGGATGACTTCGTAGTTGGATTGTTTAGTGGAGTCAAAAGCCATCCAAACAAGGTTCCCGAGTAGTGCCCTTTTGCCCTTTTTAGTTTAGGGGCCCCCCTATTAAAACCAAACAGTAGGAAAAAGGGTACCCTTATCATAGAGGGGACACTCAGGAACCTGGCAAAAGTCATACCCTGAAGCCTAAGCCCTCGTGTTGCTAGCCTTCTCAGTGGGTCCATTGACCCTCCAAGTCAATCCCGGCATTACCCGAAAAACTTAAGGCCTTTGCGCCCTGAATCCGTATTTTCGCCTATATCTATACCTATGCACATACCTATACTTCTATCTTGATCTCAATCTCAATTTAGAGTTCTATCTCTGTCTATAGCTATACTATACCGCACAATCTGTACATTGATAGACAGATAGGTGGACAGATAGATGGATAGACAGGTGGGCAGATGGATAGACAGATTGATCGAAGATTGCACCAACGGTCTCGGGCAGAATCTTGGATCCCGGTTGAAACCGCGTGAATTGATTGAATTTTCAATCGGGTCTTGAATCCAAGATCCAAGATTCTGCACGAGACCCCTGGTACAATCTTGGATCTTGGATCCAGGCCCGATTGAAATTTTAATTGGTTCAATCGGGTTCAATCCTTTCGATGTGTGTGTGAGTGTGCGTGTGAGGGTGTGTGTGTCTCCCAGAAAGAGAGAGGGAGAGAGAGAGAGCGAGAGAGAGAGAGAGAGGGAGAGAGAGAGAGAGACAGAGAGAGAGAGAGAGCGAGAGAGAGAGAGAGGGAGAGAGAGCGAGAGAGAGTAGGAGATAGACAGTGTGTGTGTGTGTGCGCGGGTTGGGGGTGGGGGGGGGGCGAAACAGGCGAAAGGGCAGATCTCCCCGGCCGGATGTGCCTGAAAGAGGAAAAAGGGTTTAACCTTTGGGAGGTACCATACATCTGTATATATATTATATATATATACATATGTATACACTAGGTTTCTGAGTAGTACCCTCTTGCCCATATATATGGGAGTTTCCGAGAATATGGGACCTAATATAGTACCCTAAATAGTAGGATCCTTATTATACGGACCCAAAATAAGGTGCCCCAAATTTTCGGAAGCTGCAAACCCTAAACCCTAAACTCTAACTTTCGGAAACTACCATATATACATATATATGTATATATATATATACATATAGGTATATAGGTATATAGGTATATAGGTATATAGGTATATAGGTATATAGGTATATAGGTATATAGGTGTATAGGTATATAGGTATATAGGTATGTAAATATATATATGTATATATATATATATGTATACTGATATAGATATAAATAGAAAATATCTCCCCACTGCCACCTCAGGATCGCCTTGTGGCGGAGCTGAGTCGCGCAGCCCAGGGCCAACTAGGCGTAGGACGAGGGAGCCCTTGGCGATCAGAGTCCGAGAGTTTAGGGTTTTGGGGTTTTTGGAGTTTAGGGTTTTGGGGTTTAGGGTTTAAGATTTAGGGTTTAGGGTCTTGGGGTTTAGGGTTTTGTAGTACTGTTTGGGTTTAGGGTTTGTTTTGTAGTTTTTTTTATTGCGTGGACTGTTTCTTGAAATGTGCATGTGCTGTGTCGTTTTGTAAGAAGCATTCGGATTGCAAGTTGGTTTTGTGTTCTTTGTGGGTTCGTTTATGTAGACCAACCTCCCATACCTATAATAACCCTATAGACCCCAAAACTCTAAAGCCTCGTCTCAAGGCCCTGGAACCCGATCCCTTCGTGCT
This sequence comes from Symbiodinium sp. clade A Y106, assembly GCA_003297005.1. NCBI lineage: Eukaryota > Dinophyceae > Suessiales > Symbiodiniaceae > Symbiodinium > Symbiodinium sp. clade A. The sequence goes on along the minus strand of BGNK01000573.1, from coordinate 182,355 downwards.
TCTAATTTAGCAGTTTTAGGGTTTTTAGGGTTTCGGGTTTAGGGTTTAGGGTTTAGGGCTTAGGGATTAGGGTTTAGGGTTTAGGGCTTAGGGTTTAGGGTTTAGGGTTTAGGGCCTCAATCACTACCATTCCTATGCCTTAGGGTCCTATTACCATCAGACCATCGTGTACCCAGAATCCTATCTTACTTTTTCATACCCCATAGTAGCCCTCCACTAGAACCCTTATTCTAATTATTAAGGCCCCTAAACCCAAAACCCTAAACCCAAAACCTAAACCCTCAACCCTAAACCCTAAATATAGGCCCCTACATTAGACTGATCGCAGCTTGCAGACGAGGAATCTCCTGAGCGGTTCTGGGCAGCTGCTGCGTGGAACGGACGCTAAACTCCATACTGTAGGAGCCTGATTAAGAAACCCAGGCCCTACAACCCCACTATATTAGGACTCATATTTATATAAAGAACCCTAATAAAGACCCAGGGTTCTTAATCAGGTTCCTACCTTACCCCAGAAGCCGCAAAAGCCATAAGCCCTCCCCCTTACTATAGGAGCCTTAATAATTAGAATGAATAAGGTCTTGGGGGGCATTATCGTATAGTTATAATGTGGTGTTGAAATGGGAGTTTCCGAAAATAGGGGACCCTAATATAGTACCCTAAATAGTAGGATCCGTATTATAAGGACCCCATACCCCTAATTTTCGGAAACTCCCAAATCGAGGCCAACAAATCATCAACCCTCTAGGCTTCGGATTTGAAACCCTAAACCCTAAACCCTAAACTTAAGTGAGGGCTTCCGGGTAAGTTTAGGGTTGAAGCCACAGCCCGAAACCCTACTTAGAGGATCATGGGACTTAGTAAGTAAGGGTTCCTTAAAGGGCTCCTTAAAGGGATCTATAGGGTTCCTTAAAGGGATCTACAGGGTTTAGGGTTTAGGGTCTACTTAGAGGATCATGGGANGTAAGGGTTCCTTAAAGGGCTCCTTAAAGGGATCTATAGGGTTCCTTAAAGGGATCTACAGGGTTTAGGGTTTAGGGTCTACTTAGAGGATCATGGGACTTAGTAAGTAAGGTTATAAGCACCCTAAGTGGAGTTATAAGTAATTATAAGTATAGTTACCTTAATTATAACCCTAGTTACTAAGTCCCATGATCCTTTAAGTATAACATGGGGGCCATAATAGTTACCTATACTATTTTGGGGCTTCCTTACTATAATAATAGTATAAGGGGCCCCCAAACCCTATTCTAATTAGAACCCTAAACAATTATTAATAAGGCCCCTGTATTATGCTCAGGGTTTGAACTTACGGTTTCGGGATTTAGAGTTTCGGGTGGTTTTGGAGTTCAGGGTCCAGGGCGCACTTTGGAGAAGTCTTAAATGCTGACATCCAAGACCTGGGGACCCTAGGATTAGGGTTTTGAGTGTGGGGGTTTCGGCTTTTTGTTACTAGCCCTGAGCCTCCAAGTATACAAACAGTATTTACTTTGGGCGGGGTCTAGACTCTATATACAGGACCTGCATTGGGCCAGTTGGAGTCTTCGGGTAAGCAGAAAGTCTTCTTCATCAACTCCCGAAACGTCAAGCCCTTCTGAACGGAGGCGCCCTATCAAAGGAATGCCGAATGCTAAAACTCTAGTGGAACGGCCCGAGCAATTGCCTGAATAAGTATATTCATGCCTATACTGCAACTTACTCACAAGCATTGTTTGAATTATTCATGCCACCTATTCCAACGCCCCATAATAATACCACATAGTGGAAACCCTAAACCCGAAACCCTAAACCCTAAACCCTAAACCTAACCCTTATAGGGCCCCTTTGGAGGAAACCGTTTAAGGCCCTCGACTCAATATTTTCTCAAGGTCCTTATAGCAACCCATTTGACCAAAACCGTAATCACTAAGTTAAGCAGTATACCCTAAACCCTAAACCCTAAACCGTAACTCGTTTGGCGAACACCGCAATCACTAAGCACTTCACGCCCCGAAGCCTTACACACCAAAGCCCGGAACCCTGGTACCCATATAAACCCCTTTAAGGGTTCTGTACGGGTTCCTTTAAAGGAACCCCAAGGGCCTAAACTCTCTTAGCCAAGGACACTTTGGCCGAAGCCGGCCTACAGTCTGGAGACGTTTTAACTTTTCAGATCCGCCAGGTGGCGGGGCTATAGGGGTTTAGGGGTTCAGGGTTTAGGGTTTAGGGTTTTGGGGTTTAGGGTTGAGGGGTTTAGGGTTTAGACCGTAAACCCTAAACCTTTTTAGGATTGAAGGCCCTCTTTCAAGGTGGTGCCTTTCAGGAGTTCCTTTCAGGGTTTCGACTACCCTAGGGTTGTGTAGGATTTAAGGATTTTGGCCTTAAGATTTGAGATTTGGGGCTCGGCGTTTAGGGTTCAGGGCTTACCCAGAGAGCCCAATACCCCCTAATTAAGGAGTATAGCTTAAATCCTAATATGAAGCCCCTAATGATTTAAGGTATATTCCTTAATTAAGGGTTATTGGGCTCTCTGGGTAGATCCCCAAGCCTAAACCCGAAGGGCGCAGGGTCTACGTACTTTACGGTGCAGCTTTATAAACCTGTCTGTGTCGGCCTGAAGCCAAAGTTAATTTGGGGTTTAGGGTGTTCATGTGTTTTTTTGTTGTTTCAGGGCGTTTATGGTTTCACGGTTGTTAGGTTTTTCGAGGTTGTTTAGGGTTGTTTAGGGTTTTTAAGGTTTTTAAGGTTTTTAGGGTTACGGGTTTAAGGTTCCAAGCCAGCTTGAAGCAGGGCAATACTGTAGCCACACTTCTTCAAAGCCTCCAACACAGTACTCAGAACCCTTCAAGTCAGCTCAAAGTCTTGAAACACTTCAAATATGGATCCATATGATAGTCCCTTCAGCAAGGTTTGTTCCCTACTTACTACGAAACAGGGAATTCCGGCAGGCAAGTTAGGGTGTAGGCTTGGATAAGAACTTGGAGCACCCCAACGAGCTCCGAATGCGTCTGAAATCTTCGTTGCGCCCTGAGGTGGCGGTGGCTGCCTCTTCCACGGCTTTTGCGGCCATCCTGGGTGATCCTTGGGCTTCAAGGTCGATCCCTGACAACTCTGTCTAGGGTTCAAGCCCGTAAGTAACAACACCGAAACAGCTCATTGAAACAGTGGAAATCAGAAACACCTACACTCAGCCCTCATACACCTAAACCCTCAATCTACGCAGCAAAACCCAAAGCCGTCAACTTTAAAGACACCCCAAAAGCCCAAGAGCTCAAGCCCCAGAATCCTTGAAGGCTTAAGACATCCTTTACAGGAACCTTTATCGGGCCCCACTGAGCCTCCTAAACCCTAAACCGTTTTGACTTCAAAACTTCAAAACATCACTCTTAAGGAACTCTAAAGCCTAAAACCCCCAGAGAGCAGCATCAAATAAGCCTTGTAGAACCATTGTAGGAAGATTTTATGTACGAACCTTTAGGCCCTAGCCCGCAACCCTAACCCCTCTGCCCCAAAACCCTACATGCTACAACCTTAACCCTGGCACCGCTAAACCCAAAACCCTAAGCGAGAAATCTTGAACCTAAGAAATCATTAAACCATGAACCCTTAATTCAGGTACGAAGCCCAAACCCTAAACTTAAGGAAGCCCTTAAGGACCCTGCACCCTAAAGCCTTGAACCCCTAAAACACCCTAACCCCTAAAGCCCTAAAGCCCTAAACCCCTAAAGCCCTAAACCCCTAAACCCTACACCCTCCTAAGGAACCCTAAACCCTAAACCTGAAACGGAACCCTTGAGAGCCGTGATTACTCTTAAACTTAAACCTAAGGAACCTTCTAAGGACGCTAAAAAACCCCTACCTGGACTCTAAGGAACCTACATTTTTTTGGTTCCTTATTATGATTTCTTTATATGAGTCCTTAAAAAGGTAGGTTATTTGGGGTTAAGGTAAACCCTGAACCCTCTAAGGAGCCTTAAGAAACGTGAGCCCTGATTAGTGAGATCCCAAACCCTAGCCCCCAAAGCCGCAACCCTCCCCCAGAAAGCCCAAGACCCTCTTAGGAGCCTTAGGGTAAGCCCCAAACCTTCAAACAACAAGGCCTTAATACCGATAATAAGGACTGAATAAGGCCTATTTAAGGAAGTATAGTCCCCCTCCCCCCTACCCCCCCTAAGGGTCCCTATGATAAGCCCCAAACTTGTTTAAACAACAAGGCCTTAAATGGAATCCTGATCAGGATGGCTCTGTGGCGACCTGGGGACAAGCCAGCGCAGGGGGAGACAGCGAGCAAGTGAGCCTGGGATCTTAGGGCTTAAGGGGCTCCTTTAAGGCTCTCCTTGAAGGGCTCCTTTAAGGGCTCTTTTTTAAGGGCTCTCTTTTGAGGGCTCTTCTGTTAAGGGATCTTAGGGTTTAGGGATCTTAAGGATCTGGGGGATCATAGCGCTTTAGGGGTTTATGCAAGCAGTCAGCAGGCTTTAGAGCTTCAGGGATCTTGGGGTTTAGGGCTTTGGGGGTTTAGGGTTTAAGGCTTTAGGGCTTTGAACCTTTAGAAGTTTAGGTGTTCAGGGGTTTAGGGGTTAGGGCTTAGGGGTTTAGGGTTTAGGGGTTCAGGGGTTGAGGGGTTTAGGGCTTAGGGGTGAAGTTTAGGGGTTCAGGGGTTGAGGGTTTACGGCTTAGGGGTTTAGGGTTAAGGGGGTAAGGAACAGCAATGGGTCCTTAGATCGGGGACGGAGCAGTCAGGACGGCTCCCTCGGCCATTGCCAAGCCTTTTAAGCCCTGAGCGTTCACTGTGGTTCGAGTGGACTGACGTTGAACCCGACAATGCGCAGCTCCAGATGCGGAGTGTCAACCTAAACTTGACTCTTTTTGTCAGGCTAGCGGCTTGCCCTTTACATGCGCCGTTCGCAAGGCCTTCTTCAAGCCTGCCTTCAACTTCCGCTTCAAATCTCAGAAATCCGCTTCAAATCTCAGAAATCTTCAAGTTCTGAGGCTCCTTAGGACTACACTCCACCGATGCCTTAACATCGCCGTCTTCGATTCGAAGCTTGCTGCTGGTAGCGCTGACGCCTGTAGTCGCAAGCTTTGCGGCTAGGTCCGGGTACAGCCTTGCAGCTCTAGGCTTGTTCTGCTTGCAAGTGCTTTACATGGTGTGGGAAGGCGCGTGCGAAGAAGCTCGAAGAAGCTGGATGCGATAAAAAAGCCGTGCTGCTTGCACATGTCGGTCGGACTCGAGGGCAAAGCATACAACGACCCGAAGCAGAATAGGCGCTTGGCGAGGCCACCTGCCTGCTTGTGGAGGAGACATGTCCTGCGCTGCGGACCATACACTAGAACATGCGTTTTCGCTGAGAACCGGTGCCGACGCCGGACACGGAGCTGTCCTGGAAGGTCGTGGAAAACGCTTTGCGTCGTGGGGCCCACAGCACTTGCACTCGAAGCTCGTCCATCAGGCGCGCACTCGGCCCGAGGTTGGTGGAATGCGGCGAGCGGCCTGGTCTCCTTCGACTATGAAGCACTGAAAGGATCCGCTGGGGGCAAGTGCTCGGCGAAGTCGCAGACGCCTCAGGTCGAGCCAAGAAATTTTATTCTTGCGGCAGACTCACCCGCACCGAGGTCAAGATGCTCGAGTGTACTCCGCCACGTCTACGCCGCCACGCTGCAGCAGTGCAGGCGTGGCTGACGCTGGAGCTCGCCCGAAATGCGACGACTCAAGCACGGCGCCTTGACAGCAGCTGTGGCCCGATGCGCCAAGGGATTGCATGTCATGTCGTCGTGAGGAGACCGCCGCGGCGCAGCGCCAAGCCGCCAAGACAGCCCGTGAGAAGGCAGCGGCAGCTAAAAAGCAGTCCGCAGAGGACAAAAAAACGCCTGGAGAAGGCGCTTCAGTGGGAGAAGGCGTGGGAGCGTCGGCTTTGGAGAGTGATACCTTATCTCTTGAAGCTTCGGATCAGGAGGAGCACAATACTTGGAGGGTCGGGGGACTTAGTAAGTAGGTAGTAAGTACCCTAAATGGGGCCATAATTGGGGTTATGGTACTTATAACTCTATAAAATAACTACTTAGTAAGTCCCCCGACCCTCCAAGTACGCGGAAAGCCGGCGAACGCTTCCGCCTGAAAAAAGGCGAGGAAGGGGGAGGAGGACGAGGAGGCGAGCAAGCCGCTGCATCTCTGGAATTCCTCTTGCCGTTCATCCTATCACAGTCCAAGTAAAAGCTCAAGGCCAACAGGACCGTAAGTCTTTGCCCTTTCAGCCACAGCCGCTTCTTTGTCCAAGCGGAAGTTTTGACGTCAATGCGGTGGACAACGATGATGATGATGTTTTTGGGACTGGCGTCCAGACTTGTACGAGCGGCGGCCCAGGGCTCGAAATCTGGCACTGTTGCCAGATGCATTGAACGTTTACGCAAGACACAACGCGCATCACGAAGAGGCTAGGGAGGAGGTTTATGTCGACTACACCGGAGCGGACATTCCGAGACTGGCCCATCTGCCGGGGCCAGGAAGAAGGCGGAACCCAAAAGCGGTGTAGGGGTTTAGGGCTTAGGGGTTGTGGATCGATTTTAAGGGTTTTTAGGTGGGGTTTATAGGAGTTTACACGGAATTCAAATTGATTTCTCAGACGGATGTGGATTTTGTTTCCTGTTTTCATAAGGATTTAGACTTCATTATGCCAGGACTTTACAAAGGTTTTACGAGAGTGTTTGCCCGGGCTTTTACAAGGGCAACGGTTTCTATAGGGGTTCTTTACTTCATTGCTGGGTTTGGGAGCTGCTTTGGAAGATGGCCTCGGTTTCGGGCTTAATTTTCGCAAGGCCTTGTTGAGGAAGGATCGATATATATATATATATGCTTGACTCTACTAGGATTTTTTTCGGGGCCCCCCGCTTTGCTACTAGGTTCCTGCGTAGTACCCTTTTGCCCTTTTTAACTTTAGGGCCCCTTATTAAGACCGAGTAGTAGGAAGAAGGGTGACCTTATCATGAAGGCGCTGTTCAGGAACTTAGAAAAAAACCCAGAACCTCTGATGAGTTCCAGCTCCTCGTTTCGAACCATCTCGAGGCGCTAATTTAGTAGCCGTAAAGCCACTTGGAGGATCATGGGACTTAGTACGTAGGATCTTAGTTGGGGTTATACGTCAGTATAGGTATAGTTGCCTTATTCATACCCTTACCTACTACGTCTCCTGATCCTCCAAGTAACCTTATAGAACCCTTCAAGACTCCCATCCTCCATCCCTAGGCCCCAGACCAAACTCACCTGGATCTTGGCCCCCTTGTACAGGATCATGGGTAGTTCCACTTGTTAGTAGGTTATATTTGCAAACCCTAAACCGGGATGACGCAAGTGAAAAAGGAGCTCAAGAACAACCCTAAGACTGCATGTTAGCCCCTAAAGTCTGCATTCTAAGGTCCTCTAAATTCCCGAAACCCTGAGGTTTGTTCAAAGCTTGATGGATTGAGACAAACCGGGAAACCCTGTATGCTGACTAAGCCCTCAACCCTAAAACCTTCAGCCCTGAATAGGTGTAGGGTTCAGGGTTAAGGTTTCAGGGATCCTAATCCCTGAACCTTTGAAGCTCAGGCAGAAGGAGCTGGTGAATGTGCAGCAGATCCAAGCCACCAGCAGCGCTTTTGCGGCGATGAGCGCGGATGGAACCATCGTCACCTGGGGCGATCCTGAGAACGGAGGACTGCGCTGATCTTGGGGTTGAGAGTCCTATCAGTGTTCTTTAAGGGTTCTGGAAGGGATCTTTTTGAGGTTCTACTATGGAAGCTTGAACACATACCGATATTATTCTTTTGGGTTCCTTGATATCCTCACACCTGTCCTAGTTCCTGGGGGTTCTTCTTTTGGGTGCAGGGCCACCTGAGTTTAGGGCTCAGCGCTATAGAAACCCTTATAGAACCTGAAAACACCCGCGCAACTCACTAAACCCGAACTCCTAAACCTCAAGCCTTACGCCTTAAACCTTAAACCCGTCGAAAATCCTCGCAGGAACCCCCGGAAAGTCTAAGGTTAGAAGATGTTAGAAGTATCGGCCCCGAATATGGACCCTTAAACTGTTTAGGAACCCTGAAGAGAATATATGGGAGCTTCCGAAAATAGGGGACCCTAATATAGTACCCTAAACAGTAGGATCCTTATTATAAGGACCCCAAAATAAGGTACCCCTAATTTCCGGAAACTCCCATATAGTGCATATAGTAGGTATAGAAGGATCCCAGGGTCCCAGGGTTCACGGTCCATACTACTGTAAGCAATAAACCCTCAACCCGAAACCCTAAAGTTACTACGGCTGATGATAGAAATCCTGCATTACCCTAATTTATATCATCAACAGTAGGGACCCCTAAACACCTAAGCCCTAAACCCTAAACCCTTACGGACCCCTTGTTCCAACCTTAGAGAAAGCCCCAAAAAGCCCCACGAGGCGACAGCGGAAGCGCCGAGGCCCGGCTTTGGGGCAACCTACCTTCGGTTAGTAGGGAATGATAAGCCCTAAACCCGAAACTAACCAACCTCAACCTTAAAGCTTAAGCCCCTCAACCCTAGACCCTAAACTACCCCAGCCCCCACCTTAAACCCTAAACCCTACCTTTGGTTAGTAGGGAATGGAAGAATGAACCAAAGGTAAGGCAGAGCTCTCGACTTCCTTTTTTTTTGTTTAGGGTTTAGGTTTTGGGGTTTAGGTTTTGGGGGTTTAGGTTTGGGGGTTTAGGTTTTGGGGGTTAGGTTTTGGGGTTTAGGTTTGGGGGTTTAGGCTTTGGGGTTTAGGGTTTAGGATTCTTTTAGGGTTCAGGCTTTGGGGGTTTAGAATTAGGGCTCTCACTTAGTGTCGACCCGAATTGTACATATATATATATATACATATGTGTGTATACACACATACACATTTATATGTACATGAATACATATATTTATATAATATACAAACCGTCTAGCTCTTCTTTGAGAAATGTATAGAACTGTATACGTATGCGCATGTTGTTGTTTGAAGAAGGGGCTTTGAGCGTTCAGGGTTTGACCTAGCAGTTTGAAGGTTCCAGGGTTTAGGATTAACTAGAGGTTTTAGGGTTTTCACTGGGCTGTAAACCCTAAACCCTAAACCCTAAACCCCTTAAACCCTAAAGTTTAGCGCTGTAACCATAGACCCTCAAACCTAAGTCCTCTTAGAGCAAGGCTTGGTGTCGCAAGGCCCAGATCGAACATAAGAACCCTATACAGATCCTGAAATAATGCCGTTGAGAACCCCTCATGCAACCCTAGTGTAGAAGCTGGAATAACTATCAACCCAGAGGCTCCAATATCCCTTCATTACGGAATATTCCTTAAATTATAGCAGGGATCCTACTATAATTTAAGGTATGTTCCTTAATTAAGGCATATTGGAGTCTCTGGGAATCTTATTCCCTCGCCCCCTAGTCAAATTATTGTGGAATATATTCCAAAGCCCTGTTCTAACTGTTGTGGCCCCCTGTACGCATCCCTTCTAAAGGGAAGCCTACAGTCGAACCCTTATAGACGACATGATATGAGAGGAGCTCTTCTTGCAACCCGATTCTACCCTGACATTTACCACAGGACCAGCTCCCTAAAGCCTGAACCCTGCCCTAAACCCTAAACCCTACACCCCTAAATCCTACACCCTAGAAATCTCCAAACCATAAACGCCCATACTATAGGGGCCTTAACAAATATCTCTACTATTCCCTTATAGATCCCTTATAGTAACCCTTAAAGAAAGCCTTAAGCCTATAAAGGATCTCGTACCCTATTCTAATTACTGAGGCCCCTGCATTCTAGGGCCCTACTATAGAACCCTTACAGAACCCTTTAAGGATCCCTTTGAACAAACCCTATTCTAATGGTTGTTTCCTAAACCCTAAGCCCTAAGCCCTAAACCCTAAACCCTAAAACCCCAAGCCCTGAAAGCCCTTACAGGACCAATTCCTAAAGTAACCCTTAAAGAACCCCCTTCAGGGATGCCCTGAAAGGAAAAGCCTAAGACCCCTTAAAGGATCCCCTTGCAGGACCAGCTCGCTCCTATTCTAAGTATCAAGGCCCCTACATCAGAGAACCCTACTATAGATCCCTTATGAAACCCTTTAAGGATCCCTTTAAAGGAATCCTTAAAGGATCCCTTTAACCCTAGACCCGAAACCCTAAAAAGCCCTTCCAGGACCAGCTCCAGGACATCCATCAGATCCAGGGCGCGGCCATGGCCTTCGCTGCTCTGCGCGGCGATGGCTCCGTGGCTTCTCGAGCGCAAGATTTAGGGTCGAATGTAGGGGCCTAAATAATTACCTATACTGTTTTGGGGGGTTCCTTATTATAATCGTATTATAATGGGCTCCAAAACGCTAATTATTCGATCCATGTTTTCTTAGGGGTGCTTAGAAATAACCTCCTAGTTTTGAGGTACTATAGTCCTAAGAAACAGCTGAAATCACAATTGTTGCTAGGGTCCCAAGTTCAGTATACTTTTGGGGTCTAGGGTTTCATGGTAGAGGTTGCTTTGGGGTTTGGCGTACCGTGAGCCCATCATCTTCCTGCCTGCGCATGCTAGGACGTGACGGGTTTAGGGTTTAGAGTTTACTTGGAGGGTCGGGGGACTTAGTCAGTAGGTAGTAAGTAGACTTATAAGCACCCTAAAAGGGACCCTAATTGGGCTTATGGTACTTATAACTCTTTAAAATAACTACTTAGTAAGTCCCCCGACCCTCCAAGTAGGGCACATCCAAACCCTAACAACCCTTCATCCCTAGGCCCTAGGCCCTAAACCCTAAACCTAGACCCCAGTGGCTTTTGCAAAGGTCACCTGGGGCCACCCGGACTTTGGTGGGAACTCCGACCCGGTGAAGGAGAGTTTGGGGTTTGCGGTTTAATGCTAGTTTGGGGGTTTAGGGTCTAGGGTTCAGGGTTTAGGGTTTAGGGTTTAGGGTGCTAGTTTGGGGGTTCCATGATTCTCTTTGTATAGTTTGGGGGGCTCCTCATAAATACCAACATTTCCAAGCAAAATTCACTTTCCATAGAAAATTTTACAGATTTAATATTTATTAGGAGTTCGTGTTCCGCTTCACTCCACTCTACATTACATTTTAATAATGCATTAACATTTAGTTCTATAGGTTTGTTTCTTTCTCTTATTTGGTTCTATTAAACTGAATAAACCACGAAATTCACATGGCGGCTGTGTTCATTCATCTTTCATTCCATCACTCGTTTCTCTCGCTCTTCCATTACATTACATTATAATTCATGCTTCCGCTTCGCTCTTGTTTTATTATTAATTGTATAGCTTGGGGCTTGGGGTTCTGTATTATAATTCTATAGTTTGGTGGTTCTTTATTATAACTGATGGTTCTTCATTGCAATCGTATAGCCTGGGGGTTCCTATTATAACTGTAGTATAATGTACCCTCCCAAACCATGTTCTAATTCTCAAGGCCCCTGCGTTGGGCCTTACTTGGAGGGTCGGGGGACTTAGTAAGTAGGTAGTAAGTAGACTTATAAGTACCCTAAAAGGGACCCTAATTGGGGTTATGGTACTTATAACTCTATAAAATACCTACTTAGTAAGTNACTTAGTAAGTAGGTAGTAAGTAGACTTATAAGTACCCTAAAAGGGACCCTAATTGGGGTTATGGTACTTATAACTCTATAAAATACCTACTTAGTAAGTCCCCCGACCCTCCAAGTAAGAAAGCCAAAGATCCGACACCCTGCTTGGACGGTTCCTTTGAGCCAGTTTGATGCCTTGCGAGTTTAGGGTTCAGGGTTTAGGGTTATATAGGGTTCAGGGTTTAGGGTTATATAGGATCTAGGGTTTAGGGTTTGAATTTTGGGTTTAGGGTCTAGGGTTTAGGGGTATATAGGGTTTCATCGGGTGTTGTACCGGCTTTAGGCACTTTTGGCTTGGTAAGTAGGGGCAGGAAAATGGGCGACGGGGACGAGTATGCGAGTTCGAGGGGTTACTAGGTTGATGTATAAAGTCGAAGAAGCTTGCCAAAAAGAGCTTTAAATACATCCCTTATTGACCCCGATTAAGATTACCACTGCTATGACGCCTGTGCAAGACTTTTAAACACGAACTCCCGATAAACCCTGGATCTAACAATCAGGCAAGCTGCAGAATTATTGCGAAATCCATGTTCAGCCCAATACGAAACCCTGCTTCTAGATACCAGAACTTGGAAATCAATAGCCTACCCTAAATCCTAAACCCTCACACCATTTGTTCTAACAGGACTAGCCAGAGCTCCCGATGGAAAACCCGTAAAGAAGCATTGCAAAGCCCTACACCTGAAAGCCTAAGCCCTAGGCCTTTTAAGGCACTCCAACAGGAGGACCCTTAGAGGAATCCCCTCAGGAACCCCAAACCCTTTAGAGTTTTATGGTTTCCTGCAGGATGCCAATTTCTAGAGAAGGCCAGCACCACCACACAAAACACGACAGAAAGCATTCAAAAAACCTGGTCCTATCGGTTCCTACTCTTAGGACTGAACCCCAAACCCTAAACGCTAAGCCCTAAACTAAACCCCCAGCCCATAACATAATACTCCTTCATGGCAGCAGGACCAGCAGGACCAGCTCCAATAATAATGATCAAACTAATAATAGCAATAGTAAGAATCACTTTAGTAATGATGATAGTAATCATCGCTTTACAGAAAGTCCCTGAACCCTAAAAGACGGTGTTTGAACCCTAAATCCTAAAAGACCCTAAGCCCTTAAGCCTTAGCCGAATGGCAGCAGGAGCAGCTCTGGGATGTTCAAGAAATCCAGGCCACCGCACTGGCCTTCGCGGCGCTGCGGGGCGATGGCTCAGTGGTGACCTGGGTCCCGGGACTGAGCCAGAGAGCCCAATACCCTTTAATTAAGGAATATGGCTTAAATTATATAGGGCTTCATATTATGATTTAAGCTATATTCCTTAATTAAGGGGTGCTCTCTGGGTTAGAGTGGTTTGTAATTTTGTTTCAGGGTTTAGGGGGTTTTAGGGTTTAGAGCTTTAGGGTTCCTAGGGTTCCTTTAAAGGGTACTACAAGGGCTCCTTTAAGGAGTCTATCGGGTTTCGGGGTGCAAGAACCTGCAAAAATGGGTTTAGGGCTCTAGGGTTTTACTGTTTCGGCTCCTTTAAGGAGTCTATGGGGCTTAGGGTTTAGGGGTATAAGATCCTCCAAACAGGGTTTAGGGCTTTAGGGCTTTAGGGCTTTAGGTTTTAGGGTTTTACTGCTCCTGGGTTGATGGTTGAGGATTCAGGGTTTAGGGCTCGGACCCTAAGCCGTAAACCCTAAAACGGCCAAAGCCCTGAAGCCCTAAACCGTTTCGGAGTTTCGAGGTTTAGGGTTTAGGGTTTGGAAGTTTCGAGCAATCTCCCGGCCTCCGAGGGCTATCCCGACTTCGGCGGGAACAGCGACGACGTGCAAGCTGATCTGACTGACATCCGCGCCATCCAGGCAAACCGCGGCGCTTTTGCTGCCATCCGCGAGGCATAAATCCTAGACCCTAAACCCTGAACCCTCTAAACCCTAAACCCTAAACTAAAACCTCAAAGGAACCCGTATAGTACCCTTTAAAGGAACCCTAAGAACCCTTAAAGGACCCCTTATAGTACCCTTTAAAGGAACCCTAAGGAACCCTAAAGCCTCACACCCAGTCAAGGATGGCACTGTGGTTACCTGGGGTGATATGGATTTTGGGGGCGACAGCAGCGATGTCCAGGAGGTGGAAGAGTTCTAAAAGAACGGACATTGGGTTTGCGGTTCAGGGTTTTAAGGTTTACATTTTAGGGAAGCTTGAATAATGAATCGTACTATTTAGCAGGGTTTCTTCTTATACTTATGCTGTAAAGTACCTCAAAACCCTCTCTTGATAGGTTCCTCAGCCCAAAGACCGTAGACCCTACACAGGCACCCGAATATACCAGTCAGAACCCCTTTGGTAACAATGCCCGCGTATGGTCCTGTATAAGTATGCCATAACACACACCAAACTCCTGTCTAAGTATTAAAGCTCCGATACACGACCCCCTAAAAAGAGTAAAGCGCTCTAAACTTATAAATTCTCCAGGCGTTGAAGGAGGTAAGCTGCATCCAATCCTCGGACACCGCCTTTGTTGCCGTCCTCAAAGATGGCTCCGTGGTGACCTGGGGTCCAACAGCCAGAACCCTAATTCCCTACCTCAACCAACCAGAACCTACCCTTTTTGTGGGGTCCATTCAAACGTTGCATTAGGGTTTGTCGGTTATGGCAGCTTAAAAAGTATTGTTGTGTTTAGGTGGTCTTCTGGTCCCCTAAACCCTAAGCCCTAAACCTTAAACTTAAAGTAAACCCTAAACCTCCCTAAACCCTAAACCCTAAACCCTAAACCCTAAACTTAAAGTTAACCCGAAACCTAAACCCTAAATCCTAGGTGACCTGGGGTGACCCTGATGGTGGGGCTGATATTGAAGCCCGGCCTTCTCTTGTGGAGGTTCAGGGTGTAATATGGGAGCCTGATTAAGAAAGCTTGGGCTATAAGGGTTCCTTTAAAGGGTACTATAAGGGTTTTTGGGGGGTTTGATGTAGGAACCTGATTAAGAAAGCTTGGGTCTTTACGAGGGCTCCTTATATGAATCCTACTATTTTGTCGTTATAGGCCCAGGGTTTCTTAATCAGGTTCCTACATTATAGTTAACCTCACAAAGTTGGAAACCGGGTTAAGGACAATGAGTGCTGGGATTCCCTATACATTACTCTTAAGGATTGAGGCTACTGGGTTTCCAACTTTTGGGCTTCTTCTGTAAACCCTTAGGGAGACCTTCTGAAGGCTCAACAACATCATAGTCGCCCCTATGGTACCCCTTGTAGTATCCTTATAGGATCCCGTTTTATGGCTCTACTGTAGGGCTTTTGGGGCTGAGGAGGCTTTGGGGTCTCGGGGGTTTGGGGTTTTTAAGGGGTAGGGTTTAGGGTTCAGGGTTTAGGATTTAAGTTTAGAGTTTATGGTCTGGGTTTTTTTGAGGGTTTGGGGTTTGGGCGTTTTAGGGTTTCAGGGTCAAGGGTTTAGGGCTTATGAAAGTTTGAGTATAGAGTCTAGTAGATGTTGTCTTAGACGGATCAGAGGTTCGGAGATTCCAAAACGGACTGCCGAGAACTGCTCAGGAAGAGGTAGAGGGCCAGCTTTCCGTGGTGGAAGAAGTCCAGGCCACTGACAGCGCCTTTGCCGCACTTTTGCCAGATGGCCCCGTGGTGACCTGGGGCAACCCGAACCTTAGGGGCACCTGGAAGCATTATTTGTTTACTATAATCCCTACGGAACAGCAAACAGTTTTGTTTTGCAAGGGTATCAAGTTCAGTGAAGGAACGAGGGCGGTGATAGCCAAGAGGTGCGACGGCAGCTGAAAGATGTCCGCCACATCCAAGCTAACGCGAACGCTTTTGCTGCTATCAGAGAGGATGGGTCTGTTGTCACCTGGGGCGATCCCGACGTCGGTGGCAACTGCAGCAGTGTACAGGAGCAGCTGCAGAATGTGCAGCAGATTCAGGCGACGGGCACAGCCTTTGCTGCCATCCTAAGCGATGGCTCGATAGTGACCTGGGGCAACTCAGAGGAGGGAGGTGACAGCAGCGCCGTGAAGGATCTGCTGCAACCTCTGCGCCGCTGAGCCGCAGGAAAAATGGGTCCAGGGTTCAGGGTTTAGGGTAAGCCTAATCCCACACTTTGACCCTAAACCGTGAACCACTGGACGATGCGGCTTTCATGCTCGTTTCTGGTGCCTTTTGCACCCACCAAAACGGATTGCCAGACCCGACGCCCTGAAACCCTAAACCTAAACCCTAAATCCAGGATTTCGGGCTTAGTAGGATCAAAGTGCACACCTCGCACCCGAACGACTAAACTCCTGTTACTACGACTACGAAGCCCGCTTGCTTTGAGGACCGATGGGCTTAGTTTGTAGGCCATAGGTAAACTTATAAAAGTATTCCAAGGGGTCTAGGGTGTAAAATTGGGGGTGATACGAACCGCGTTCGTAACCAACCCTCCCAGCCCCCTGAGCCTCTAGATGCAGCCCTCCAGAAAGCGAAACTACTTGAAGGGGCAGGGGACTTAGTAAGTTGGTGAAAAGGTTGGTTATAATTAGGGTAACTCCATTTAGGGCACTTATCACTCTACTTATAACCTACTTACTAAGTCCCCTGCCCCTTCAAGTATGACCTAGCCCTATTCCACCCTATTGCGCCCTACTACAACAAAAGCCTTACAGCCGACACCACAAGACCCTGACGACTGCTCCTAACTTCGATTCAGGACACCCCACACAAAGTCCTAAGACCCTAAGGCTCCACAGCTGTAAACCCCTAGCCTCAAACACATAAAACTCAGAAACCTGACCCCGAAATCCTAAACCCTAAACGGACACCCTAAAGTCACAAAATGCCCACAGGCCCCAAAATCTAAAACCCCAAGCAACCTGTGTCGGAACCCATCAATGGACCCCATAAAGACACTGTCGGAAGAGCCCTCATGAAGCCCTAAGCCGTAAACCAAAAAGCTCTAAACCCTAACACCCGAATCCAATAACCCCTGGGCCTCCGAACCCATAAACCCAACTCTTATAGTACCCTTTAAAGGAACCGTAAGAACCCTAAAAAACCCCTAAACCCTAAACGCAAAACCTCTAGGAACCCTTTAAGAACCCTTAAACCCCTAGAAACCCTAAAGCCCTTGGTTCCAGGTCCTCCGACTCCCAGAGCTGTCCCTAAAACCCCAGAAAGAGCGAAAGCTTGCCGGGCCGGGCCAGAACCTCCTAAACCCTAAACCCCTAAACCCCGAAACCCCCTAAATCCCTAACTCCCTAAACCCCCTAAACCCCTAAACTCCCTCAACCCCTAAACCCCCAAAGAGCGAAAGCCCGCCGGGCCAGAACCTCGATGCTGGAGTCGAAGCTGTCGGCCTCGGAGATCAACGTGGCCGTGCCTTGGCTTTGGCCCTGAACCCTAAGCCCACCTTTAATGGGATCCTTCGGGGTTCCTTTAAGGGATCTATAAGGGATCTATAGGCTTTAGCGTTTAGGCTTTGGCCCTAAACCCTAATATAGGGAACTATAGGGTTTAGGGTTCCTTTAAAGGGATCCTTAAAGGGTTCGTTTAAGGGCACTATAGGGGCTTTCATAATTACCTATACTAGTTTGGGGGTTCCTTATGATAATTATAGTAAGGGCCTTGGGGAAACTCGGTGGATGGATACTGCTTAGAGGGCTTGGGGTTCCTGTGAAGGGGTCGACAAGGGCTACTACAAGGGCTATTATAAGGATTTAATATAGGGGCCTTTATAATTACCTATACTATGTTGGGGGTTCCTGATTATATTTATAGTATAATGGGCCCCCAAACCCTATTCTTTTCAGTATTAAGCGCCCGATATTAAACCCTTAGGGCCTTAGGCTGTCTGGTTCTTAGTAGGGAGTGGGGGAATGGATCCCTATGATAGTCCCTTAAGGTCCCCTATAGTAGTCCCAATAACCCATTCCCCCTAAACCCTAAACCCTAAACCCTAAGAACCAGACAGTAGGGAAGCTCGGTGGATACGAGGGAGGAGAGGGTGAAACCCAACTTGGGACCCGCCTCCCTTGCTAAATCCCAGCATCAGGTTCCTACTTGGAGGATCATGGGACTTTAGTAAGTAAAGTTTCCTTACAGGGCTCCTTAAAGGGATCTATAGGGTTTAGGGTTTAGGGTCTACTTGGAGGATCATGGGACTTACTGGTAGTACGTAAGGTTATAAATAAGGTAACTAGACCTTAATTACTTATAACCCCAATTAAGGCACTTATAACCTTACATGCTAAGTCCCATGATCCCCTAAGTAGACCCTAAACCCTATAGATCCCCTTAAGGAACCCTATGGATCCCTTTAAGGAAGCCTACACCTAAAGATCCCTTTAAGGAACCCTAAACCGCTTTAAGGAACCCTAACGATCCCCTTTAAGGAACCCTATGGACCCTTTAGGGAACCCTAAACCCTATGGATCCCTTTAAGGAACCCTAAAGATCCCTTTAAGGAACCCTAAACCCTATGGATCCTATTAAGGAACCCTAAATCCTATGGATCCCTTTCAGGAACCCCAAATCCCTTTAAGGAACCCTGGATAAACGACACTCTGATGAAGCTCAGGAGTGCCACGGAACGGGCACATCTCTGGGAGTCGGGAGACCTGGAAACTAGGGCTTTAGGGTTTTTAGGGGTTTTAGGGGTTTAAGGGTTCCTTACAGGGTTTCTTATAGGTTTTGGGTTCAGGGTTTAGGGTTTAGGGTTTAGGGATTTTATAGGGTTTTTAGGATTCCTTGAAAGGGTACTATAAGGGTGCCTTTAAGGAATCTATAGGGTTTAGGGTTTAGGCGTATAAGAGCCTCCAAACAGCGTTTCGGGGTTTAAGGGGTTCCGGGTTCAGGGTTTGGTGTTTCAGGGGTTAGGAGTTCAGGGTTCAGGATTTCAGGGGTTCGGGCTGTGGTGGGGTTTAGGGTTTAGGCGTTCAGGGGTCTGGGGTTTAGGGTTTAAGGGGTTTGGTGTGCAGGGTTTGGGGTTTAGCTTTTTTGAAAGGTTTAGGGAAACCCTAAACCTTCACACAGAGATCTACATTATGTGTGTTTTCGGTAAAAGGCCGAGGGATGTTATATAATAATTATAGTATAATGGACCCCAAAACCCTATTCTAATTAGTAAGGCCCCTGTATTATCCTAAGTCGAAGGCCCACCTCAGGCCCAGAAGTGTTGTTCAGCCACGAGTTCTCCTTGATGGAGTGGGGCAAGCCCTCAGGCCACCCTCAAAAACACCTTCGAACAGAAGCGGAGACAAACAAAGAAGAGCGGTAAGTACCATTTTGAGCGGATCGCTCAACAGCGAAAGGCAAAACACAACGTTTTTTTTGAACCTAGAGAGCCTCTTAGTGAACAGTGTGGGCTCACTCCCGAAGCAGTTCTCAAGAACACAGGTGTCGATTACACAGGGGATGAGATACTTCATGCACTTCCGTTGAAGGTCGGGGGGAACTGCTGCCGGGGCTGCCAGCCGATGCTGTTGCCGGCTCACCTGTACAGCGGACGGTGTGTTTGCAAAGTCCGCGAGCCGACTTTGACTAGGGACCTGGTTGGACGGGCCCTCCCAGAATCTCCAATATCCCTGAATTAAGGAATATACCATACCTTAAACCATATTAGGGGTCATACTGTAACTTAAGGTATATTCCTTCATTCAGGGATATTGGAGTCTCTGGGCTGTCGCCGACTTCCGCGGCAGGCTGCAGAGCGTCATTCGCGACGAGTGATCAGACCACCTGGACACCCGCAAAGTAATCTGGGGGCCTTACTAACTACCACCGATACTACTTTGGGGTTCCTTATTATAGTTACAGTATAATGGGCCCCAAAACCCTAATGAAACTATAAAGGCCCCTATATTACCAGGTCCTCTACATGAGTTACAGCTCAGATCAAGACAAAGTGTAGAGGAGGATTTGATGCAGGGTTTACTGCTTGCGTCTCTTGCCGCGGGGATCCCGAAGGGTCTGAATAGTGAACAGAAGTATACCCGTGTACTACCTATTCAGGCCCCCGTAGTGTCTCGTCCCAGGGAGTTGGTTTAGGGTTCAGGGGTTTAGGGTTTTTTGGCTGTGGGAGCCCGATACCCCGTTTATATTGAGTGTCCAAAGATCCCAGTGGGTCAGAGGACGTTGCATCTCTTTACTTAGTAGCTCAGTAGGTAACCTTTAACCGTTTGAGGTGCATATAGTCCTACCATAGTTCAAAAGGTTAACCATTTTTGGGCTGAGGTACTCAGCCACTAAGCTTAAGTATGGTAGTAACAAGTTTGTACGTGTTAGCCGTCGAGCTTTGGCGACTATAGTGGTTAGGCCTCAGTAACTGGCACTACACCTTATTGCCTACTATTCTTGAAGGCTCTTTATTACAACTATGCATGACTATACACCCCCAACAGCCTGTTTTCAAACTGTTAAGGCCCTGCTAAATCGAAGAACCCGACTAGACCTCTTTTGAGGAGCCCTCTGCTAGCTGTTTAAGGCTTCTACATCAACCCTATTCACAAACGACTATATCCTAAACCCTAAAGCCTGTTCACAAAACACTGTACTATGTCTCCGTGCTCTCTTTGCCAGCCCTGCTTCGAAGTTGCTTGTAGGTTTAGAGTTGATCATATCATTTTCCATTTATACGATGTCATATTGTAGTATAGTCTACTCTTTCAATCAATATTATATCATCTTAGGGTTAGGATCGCTTGAAGTATGCATGACAGGACCCCATCGAGGTCAGTGCTCTGCGGATGGTCATGCAGGCCACGGCTGCTGTGATATAGAAGCCAAAATAATTACTGCTATTATTCCTTACGGTTCCTTGTTATACTATAAAGGAGCCAAAAACCCTATTCTGATTATTAAGGCCCCTACATCAGGGCTTTTCTAGGTTTCTGCCAGGAATGCGCATCCTTCGTACCATAGACTCGAAGCGGATGTAGCAGGTTGGAGTGGTCATTTCCGTATTTCTGCCAGAAGTCGACCCAAGCCCTAAACCCTACCTGGACCCCGGGAACCCTCCCTTTTCTTAGATAGTGAACGGGGGAACTGTAAACTTTTGGCTTTATATATTAGCCCTGTTTTAAAAAGTTTGAACTTTGTGGGGCCCGGTTGTTGAAGAAGAGAGTTTTTAAGGGCCTATATGAGGAAATTATAATAAGGAGCCCTCAAAAGGTAGGTGATTTGGGGTTAACGTATACCCTAAACCCGAAAGCCGTCGCACGCGGCACGGGGACTGAAGTCCTCAACCCGACGCTTGGGCCCTAGACACCAAGCCCCACGCCCTGAATCTTCAATCCTGGGTTTCGGGGTTTAGGGGTTTAGGGGGTAGGGTTTAGGAGTTTAGGGGTTTAGGGTTTAGGGGTTTAGGGTTTAGGGTTTAGGGGTTTAGGGGTTTAGGGTTTAGGGCTAAGCCGAGAGACAACGCTGGACTTGGCGCTGTCAGCGAAGCTCGAGATTAGTGTTTACAACCTATAACCGGGTTGCATGGGGTTCTTTTATTGGTTCCTTCAAGGGTTTCTTTCACAGGGAGCAACAAGGGTTCCTTAAACCCTAAGCCCTAAACCGCAAACCCTCAAACCCAAACCCTAAACCCTAAACCCTAAACCCCAAACCCACGCCCTGTGCCCTAAACCTCTATGCCTCTAGGGTTTAGGGTTTAGGACAGTTCCACATTTCTGATATCTCCCAGAGAGCGCAATATCCTTGGCTAAAGAAGGAGCCTTAAACGGGATTTTTATTCTCATCCCTCACACCTCTGCATCTGACATCACCGCCAGGAGCGGCCCCTTCCCATCCTCAACACGTCAGCGAAGACGTGACTTGGCTAGGTGCTTTTGGATTCGGACTTTCCCAGACCCTTTCAGGATCCAAAACAAAGGCATCCGACCATTCTTAGTAGCTGAGCAGGTAACCTTGAACCTTGTGGGGTTTATATAACCCTAACATAATTGAAAAGGTTAACTTTTTTTGGGCTTGGGTTCTCAGCCACTAAGCATCGTATGCATCAAGATTGGCCAGGCCTTTTCAAGGGGGTCGATTTTTAAGATCCTTCTGTCGGTTTGGGGCTTGCTCTGAAAGTTCAGCATTCTGTTTCCCAGGGTATTGGGGGACTAAGTGCCTTAAATCATGGTTTAGGGTTTGGGTTGATTTTTGTCCGAATTCCGAGCTCGTGAACCTGAAACACCTGATGACATAGGGTTTAGGGTTTAGGGTTTAAGCGCAATTCTAGAGGGCATTGTGCTTCACGCATCTTTCCGGAACGCTCGCTTCATTTTTCAGGGCTCGCGGGTTTAGGGTTTAGGGTTCCTTACCCAAACTTTAGGCTTTGGGGTTCAGGTAAGGAGCCCTAAACCCTAAACCCTAAACCCTAAACCGCAACCCTAAACCCTGAGCCCTAAACCTTACACTCTAAACCCTTAACCCTAAACTCAAGGCACAGGCCGCCCACAAAATGCGCAAGGTGGAGCCCGACGGCAATGAACTGCGTTGAGGTCGACATCAAGGAGCTAGGACCTAGAGTAGGCCCGCATTCCCTTTTTGGGTTTCAGGTTCCCTTATAAGCCCCTTTAAACCAAAAAGGGCACCCTTTTTATTCCTAAGTTACTCTTGGGTCTAGGAGAAGTTCGTGAGACGTCAGGGAGCTTCGTGGTCTTTCCGCGCTCTCCGTGAGGATGAGTTGGACCTGGTGCAAGGTGAAAGGAGGAAAAAGCCTTCTACAGACAGGTTTTGCTGGTGCACTCGGCACAGCTTTGTCGCAAGATGCTATCGTCAAGGCGCTATTCCATGGCAACCCTAAACCCTAAACCCTAAACCGCAAACCCTACTGAGCCCTGCACCCTTCAAGGGATCCTTGGGGTCTTCCCTCCAGGGCTTAGGGTTCAACATAGAGGCCTTAATAACTAAAATATGGTGGGGCCCGACCTATTATAACGATAATAACTGAGCTTTGGAGTGCCATACTTTAATACTTTTTTCTTAAAGGAGCCATTATGAAATACAAGTTTATATTCTTTTCTCCCTGGTTACTTAAAGCCCAGTAAGCAACCCCCAAAGTCGAATTGGTGTATACTTAGGCCCCTACATTAGGGTTTGAGGGTTTAGGTTTCGGGTTTAGGGTTTAGGGTTACCCTAAACCCTTAAAACCCTAAACCTTAAACCCTCAAGCGTAAGCCCTAAACCCTAAACCCTGAACCCTGAACCCTAAACCCTGAACCCTAAGCCCTAAACCTAAACCCTAAGGGTTTAGGGTTTAGGGGCCCTCTTGCTCCGAGGAACCTGGGGCATCTCGAGGCCTCGGCTGGGATGGCAGGCGCGGGCGCTTTTGAAGAAGTGGTTTCGGTTTGTTTTTAATGGGGGATATTAGGGTTTAGGGTTGAGGGTTTAGGGAGTTTAGGGGTAGTAGGGGTTTAGGGTTTCGTTTTTAGGGGTCTATTAGGGTTTAGGGGTCTTTTGGGGTACATTCGGGTATATTAGGGTTTAGGGTTTGGGGTTTAGGGTATGTTAGGGTTTCGCTTTGAATGGTCTATTAGGGTACATTGGGGTTTAGGGTATATTAGGGTTTGGGGTTTGGCTAGGGTATATGAGGGCATATTAGGGTTCAGGGTTTAGGGTGTATCATAGGGTGCATTAGGGTTTGGGGGTATTTCAAGGCTTAGGGGCTTCGACCATAACAATAGAAGCATCCTCCAAGCATAACATAAGCCTAATCTATTCAGGCCCCAGTTCGAAACATATCTGACTTCCCCGAACATCTCAGGGACCGTGGCTGAGACACGAAATATAGTAGGATCTCTTGAAGACAGACTCCTATTTCAGGTAGCTCAGGGTCCTGTGAACACAGATTTAGGGTCTAATAGAGGGCCTAAATAATTACCAGTACTATTTCGGGGTTTTTTCTCACAGTAGTAAAATGTACCCTATTCTAATTATAAACTTCCCTGTAGTATGAGGGCTAGGGGTACACAAAGTTAGCGGGGATGTCCGAAGGAGCTTCTTTGAGACCTACTTGGAGGATCATGGGACTTACTGAGGGGTTGGGGGGCTGTAAGTTTATGGTTTATGGTTTCTGGTTTAGTGTTTAATGTTCCGTGTGTGTTGCCAGCATGGAGTGCCGTGCGCAGGCGTCCTGAAGTGCATCAACCTGCTGAACAGCAGCACTTGCCCGCCTAACAACCACTTCAGCACCGCGGGCAGCAGAAAGCTTTGTGAAATGGGCTGCAGGACGTTATTTGGCTTGATTTTGGGATTTGAGGTTTAGGTTTCGATTTTTTGAAGGGTTTTACGGGTTTCGGAGGCCTCTACGCGTATGGGGATGGTGGGCTCTTGCAAGTTTCTTGCAGGGCTACTTCGAGCAACCAGAACCCTGATTGAATATAGTTTAAACTAGGGGGGTTTGGGTTTAGGGTTTGGAGAGTTTTAACTGGAGGTGAACTAGCGGGGTTTTGGGGTTTAGGGCTTTTAGGGGTTATCCTTAGCATGGTTTGAGGTACGCTCCTTCACTAAGGGCCCAAGGGGTCTTGCGGTCAAGCACGCTTAACCCTAAACCCTAAACCTTAAACACTGAACCCTGCCCTCCATCCGCAGATCTTCCTCGGTCAATCTATATCAAGCTCTTATGGTTGACTTCATGGGAGTTTCCGAAAATGGGGCTACCTTATTTGGGGGTCCTTATAATCAGGATCCTACTATTTAGGGTACTATGGCAGGGTCCCTTCAGATCTTCCTCGGTCAATCTATATGAAGTAGGGTTTATATTACCGTTTTGGTGAGTGTAGATAGGCCTCCTCCTGAATATTGGTGAGTGTATATATTGGGTTTTATTATGGGGATACTAGTAATATAAACACCAAACCCTATATCAAGCTCTTATGGTTGACCTCATGTGTCCCTTTTAGCGACCAGGACCCTAAACCAGCCCTAAACCCAACACCCTACCTTCAATAACAAACAGCACCTCTGGTGGAAATATCCCAGACCCCCGGGAGGATCCAAAAAGTAGATCCCTTAATGGGGGTTCCTATAAAGTACCCTTAGTAGTATAGGGCCCCAAATTAGGGGATCTAGTTTCCTCCAAACCCTAAACCCTAAACCCTAAACCCAAAGGATCTATATACTTTCTAGATCCTCCCGGGCGGTCTGGGATAGGGGCTTGAGTGATCCTCATGCAATGATTTCAATTGGGTTTTGGGGTCTCAGGGTTAAGAGGGATGGTTAGGGTTTAAAGTTTAGGGTTTAGGGTTTAGGGTTCTGCTAATAAGTCCGACCACTAGAGGGCAGTATATACCGCCGGGTTTGTTTGAGATATTTCGGGCTTCGGGCAGAGGAGCCGCAAACCCTACCACACTAAACCTCAACCCCTAAATCCTGAACCTTGAACACAAAAAACCCTGGAAATCCCAACACCACGCCGCCGAGGGAATCTGAACCCTCACATGGACACCAACGGCTACCCAGCTGCTCGCCATGACTCTCTGGTACTAAGTGATTAGAGATTCGCTGGGGTGCCCTAGCATATTGCGTATTTAACACCACCAAGACCACAGCCTTTAGTTAGCGTAAGTATGCAGGCCTCTGTATTGGGTTTTTGGGTGGTTGCCGGGCATTGTGGAGGGTATGGCTTGGTTGTCAGACGTGGGTAGAAGTACATGAAACATGTAGCGTAGTAACAGTGGTTAGTACCCTGAAGAAGGGAACGTTGCTAGTGAAGCCCATTCCCCTTAAACCCCCAGGCCTCAAAGAGGAGCGCGCAAGAACGAAGAGTGGACCTGAAGTTCTGGACCTGCCCCTAAAGACCCGTATAGGGTTTAGGGTTTAGGGTTTTGGATTTAGGTTTTAGGGTTTAGGGTCTACATTCCTTCCAACAGCCTATCAGCCATACCAGCATGCTGTAAGGCCCCTTCTACAGCCCGTACCATATGAAACCTGCATAAAGCCGCTCTCAACGCTTCTCTGGATCCCTCTCACAGGGATCCCTCTCACAGGCCCCCAATCCAGATCCTTGTGCTCCACCTCCTCCCCTACACCCCGACACCCGAAACGATTTAGGGCTTGGGGTTTGGGATGTCGGGGTGAGGTTCACTTTTAGATTTACTGTAGGGTTTTGGGTTCAGGGAAGGGGTTCAAACATGCGAATGACAAGTTGGGTTTGGAGAGTATGGCGTTGCTTTGGGAGGGCTGGCTGGTGAGCATCGAGGATGCCTGGCGGATCACGGATTTGGTGCAGGTGGAGTGCGTGGCCGATGTCCGAGCGAAACCGACGTCGGCATACAGTATGCCCTGCAGCGGGAAAGCACACACGTGCGCCTGATGTTGATCCTTAACGAATCAGGCTGGTCAGCCTGGACTTTGCCACATGGGAGCATGCAGAACCCTCATGAAAGCCAACCTACAGGGTCCGTACATACTGCTATTATGGAACTAGGTCCCCAAAACCAGAATGGGGATGGTTTTTTTGGACCCATGACACACTGGTAGTATATGTAAGTATAGCTATAAGTATATCTATAAGTATATATATATATATAAGTATATATATATATATAAGTATATATATATATATATATACATATATATATATATGTATTTATAAATATATGGACCCACTGGGTAAGGAAGCGCCTAAGAAGCCCTCTGATGGATCGCTTCAGTTCTATCCCCGAACCCTTCCCTTCCCCTCAACCTTCAACTCTACCGACAGCACCAAGCCCTGTATGCTTTTAGGATTCAGGGTTTAGGGTTTAGGGTTTTAGGGTTTTAGGGTTTTAGGGTTTTTAGGGTTGAGGGTTTTAGGGTTTAGGGTTTAGGGTTTTAGGGTTTTAGGGTTTTTAGGGTTGAGGGTTTTAGGGTTTAGGGTTTAGGGTTTAGGGTTAGGGTTTAGGGTTTAGGGTTTTTAGGGTTTAGGGTTTTAGGGTTTAGGGTTAGGGTTTAGGGTTTTAGGGTTTAGGGTTTTAGGGTTTAGGGTTTTTAGGGTTTAGGGTTTTAGGGTTTAGGGTTTTAGGGTTTAGGGTTTTAGGGTTTTAGGGTTTTAGGGTTTAGGGTTTAGGGTTAGGGTTTAGGGTTTTAGGGTTTAGGGTTTTAGGGTTTAGGGTTTAGGGCTTGGGGGTTTAGGCCCGTCATAGCACCCCTACGACACGACAGCAGAGAAACCTTCATGAAGAACCCTTAAAAAGCCTTAAACTCTAAATCCTTAAGCTCTAAACCCCTAACCCTGAACACAACCTGTAAACCCTGTAACCCTTTAAACCCTGAACCCCGAATCCCTAAACCCAAGCCCGAAGCCGCCCCAAACTTCAAACCCCAAGCCCTAAACCCTAAACTCACTTATACGAACTCTTACGGAACCCTCCAAGGTTTACTTTGCTAATGAGCTCTCCGACTACGGCTCCAAGTCCGGCGCGCCTGCCGCGCTTTTTTTCCAGGGACCGAAGTGGTGGGTTTAGGGATTTAGGATCAAATCAGTCCCATGTGGAGGATTTCATGCAGGGTCAAAACCAAACCCTGAACTCAGAATGCAACACACTGAACCCCTAAACCGAGAACACGAATCCCGAACCCTTAATTAAGCCCCAAACCCAAAACACAAAGTTCCTCAAACCCTAAACCCAGAACGCACATCCCCAAACCCTACCTATGCCCCTAACGGAAAACGCTCAGCCCTAAACACTAGATAGACCTTCTAGGAACCCCTTTAGATCCCTGAAAGGAGCTCTAAACAACAAGAACGCAAAATCCCAAACGCTACACAGCACAAGATCCTTAAACCCAACACATATAACCCCAGTAGGAACCCTTATGGATCGCCTTAAAGAATCCTTTTAAAAAATCAACCTAAACCCTAAACCCTAAACTCCTAATTCAACCCTAAACCCCTAAACCCCTAACCCCTAAACTCCTAAGCACCTAAACCCCTAAACCCCAAACCCCAAACCCTATAGATCCCTTAAAGGATCCCTTATAGTACCCTTAAAAGGAGCCCTGAAGCCCCGAAACCCTCCCAACGTGCCAGGCTAAACCCCTAAACCCCTAAAACTCCTAAACTCCTGAACCTCAAACCCCTAAACCCCTAAACCCTAAACCCTAAACCCTAAACCCTAAACTCCTAAACCCCAAACCCGAGAGCCAACGTGCCAGGCATCTCCGGGGTCTCCTCCTTCGGCTTCGGCGGCACCAACGCGCGGGGCGACCTCTGGGGCCGGGCTGTAAGGCGGCTCCGGAATCTGAGGGCTCCTTTTAAAGGTGCTATCAGGGATCCTTTAAGGGATCTATAGGGTTTGGGGTTTGGGGTTTAGGGTTGAATTAGGGTTTAGGGTTTAGGGTTTAGGGTAGGGTGCTACGGCTGATGGACAAAATCCTGCATGAAATTAAGGACTCTAAACTATGGGAATTATGGTATATTCCTTATAATGGGTCATGCAGGATTTTGTCCATCAGCCGTATAAGGGATCCTTTAAGGGATCTATAGGGTTTGGGGTTTGGGGTTTAGGGGTTTAGGAGCTTAGGAGTTTAGGGGTTTAGGGTTGAATTAGGAGTTTAGGGTTTAGGGATCCAGGGGGTCCTTTAAGGAATCCCGTCAGAGCTCCTTGAAGGAGCCCTTTAGGGGTTCTATAGGGTTTAGGGTTTAGGGGTTTGGGATTTAGGGTTTAGGGTTTATAAGGTTTAGGGGTATTAGGAATCCTTTAAGGGATCCAAGGGGTCCTTTAAGGGCTGATTGAAGGGCTACTTTAAGGGATCTAAAGGATGCTTGAAGGATTTCTTTGAGGAGTCCGTTTAGGGGTTCTATAGCTCCTTAAACTAGGACCTAGAGTAGGCCCTTATTCCCTTTTTGCTAGGTTTCAGGTTCGCCCCTTTAAACCAAAAAGGGCACCCATTTTTATTCCTAGGTTACTCTTGGGTCTAGTAAAGGAATCCTTGAAGGGATCGAATGCTTCAAGGGATCTTGTAAGGGCTCCTTTGAGGAGTCCTGTTAGGGGTTCTGTAGGGTTCAGGGCTCCTGAAAGGAACCCTAAACCCTAAACCCTAAACCCCCTTGAAGGGATCGAATGCTTTAAGGAATCTTTTAAGGGCTCCTATGAGGGATCTACAGAGGCTCGGTGTCCTTGGGCTCTCTTCAGGAATCCTCGAAGGGCTGCTTTGAGGAGTCCCTCTCGGGTTCTAGAGGGTTTAGGGTTTAGGGGTTCAGGGTTAAGGGTTTAGGGGGTAAGGTTTTTTTAAAGGGTTTGCGGGGTTTTAGGGGTGTGGGATTTGGGTGTTTCGGGGTTGAGAGTTTAGGGTTTAGGCTCCTTTAGGAAGGGTTCCTATAAAGAGTTTACAAGCTGGCTTGAGCGCTTCGGTGGTGTTGTTTGGGCTTTGAAGGTTTCTTTGGGGTTTCAGATTTTGTATTACCCCTAAGCCCTCAACCCTATTTAAAGCTTAAAGGTTGGGGGTTCGGCGGTTAGGACTCAGGTAGGGTTCAGCTTCCGAAACGTGGGGTCTGACCCACGAGGGTGGCTACCTGAAGATGGGCCGGTCGGCAACGACCGGCAGCTGCGATTTCATTGTCAGCTCTGGCAGGACATGAACTAGCTGTTCCAGGGTGAGGGTCACATGCACCACATGGTGACCCTCGAAACAATAGGAGCTCCGAAAGACCACCTGAAGCAACATGGAGTTGAAGGTGGCAGGCCTAGAAACCCACCACCGTCGCCGGGGGGAGAGGGGAGGAGGAAGAGGCAGAGGACTTGGCTTTTGGGGGTTCGTGTGTAGCATGTAAGGTCAGAGGTGGTTTTGGTTCAGTGTTCAGGCTTAGGGGCTTAGACTAGCTTAGAGGTTTCGAAAATGTAGGTTTCAGAGTTTTGGGATTTAGGACTTCGGGGTTCAAGCGGTGAAGGGTTCAGTAGAGTGTGCAATTTACGGTTAAGGGGTGCTGGCTAGGATGACGAGAACTCACGGTTTAGGACTCAGGAGGTTAAGGTCTGGCGTTTGTGGTTTAAGTTCTTTCTCTACGATCTCGGGTTTAGAGGTTAAGGTTTGGTGGAGGCCCCAGTTTCAAGAATGTACAGGTCTATGTAAAGAGCCATTTTAGGGGACCCTTTAAAGGACCTTAAAGGGACCCTTGAAAGGTGTTCCTTTACAGAGGCCATTTTCATGTACCCTTTTGGGGATCCCTGCAAAGATCCTTTAAACAGGTTCCTTGAAAGGAACCCTCCAAGGAGCTCCCTGAAAAGAACCCTCAAGGAAGCCCCTAAACCCCAAACCCTAAACCCTCAACCCGAAACCCTAACCCTAAACCCTAAACCCTCAACCCGAAACCGTCGATCCCTCTCTAGGGGCAGTCGGACCACCGAGCTCCTCGACACGGGCGAGTGGGTGGTTCGCCGTCGCCCGGCGCTTCTGTTATGGGGGCTCAGATTTGGGATTTAGGCTTCGGAACCCTAAACCTAAACCCTAAACCCAACAGCCTGAACCCTAAAGTTGAGGGTTTAGGATTTGGGGTTTAGGGGCCTTGGTGCTTGGGGTCTTTTTTGTGTTTCAGGTGTACTGTAAGGTTTAAAGTGAGGGTGTTTAGAAGGTTTCAATAAGGATTGCTGTAGGGGTTGCTATAAGGTTTACAGTAAAGGCCAGTATAATTATATGGGCTGTTAGAATCACAAGGGTTGCTATAAGGGTTATTAACTATAAGATTGCCTAGGGGTTGCTACACGGGTTGTCATAGGATGATAATTGGATTGGTTCCTATAATAAGGGTTATTATAAAGTTTGCCAGAATGCTTCTTGCACGGACTACTATAAGGTTTGTCATAAGAGTTTTGGGTATTAGGCTTAGGCGGTTATACCAGTATATGTCATTGTGCACTTGGTCCATCCAGCCGCTGATTAAATGATAATTACCTGTGCGAGCGAATAAAGGTTATCGCTATGTCATGGCACTAGTATGGTCTAAACACTATACCCTAAACGCTGCAACAGGCGGCTTCGCTGATCTTCCAAAGGTAGAGCATTTATATCAATATTTAACAAACCTGAAATTCTGAAATCCTACATCGTGCCCCCAAAAGCCCTCAAACGGCACCCAAAGTTAGAAATAAAACAATACCCCAAACACCTGTAATTTTATCCTCTCCACCAATAGCTTGCGTTAAATGACAGCCCCCATTCCTGCAGCATAAAATGACAGTTACGGGTCCCCTTAGCTGTGATTTTATCCCGCTTCCGAGGCCCCCCCAAACCACCTCCCTATCCCTGTCACAAAATGACACCTATCCAGGATAAAATAACACTCAGCGATCCACCAGGTTTCGAGATCGAAAACCAGGGTTTAGGGCTTCGGGTTTATAAGGGTTTAGGGCTTAGGGCTACCTGGGCCAGTGACCAGTGGATCGGCCGCATTGCACATTGGCAGCTGCTGCCACTCAAGTGTAGTGTGCCTTGCCCCGACCTTCGCTCGGGAGCAGGCCAGTGCCATCGCCTCCTGGATTCTTCTTCGGGGCGCAGCCGCCTCGGCCGTGCTGGGCGGCGCCCGGCTACGGCCCAGTGAGGGTCAGGCATGCAAGCAGTCGACGATCGGGACGGCGGCTCTGCGCCGGACTTTGTAGAGGACTCAGTGTGCCATGGAGGCAGCGCGGGCCCTGAAGCGACTCTTTCGCTTCGGTCTGGCAACGTCGCCTCCCCGGGCAACTGGCAACCACTGACCGAGCATATGAATGTCCCCCATCATGATGTGCACAAGCTTCACCCACCCTGAATGCCGAAGACAACGCCGAAGCCCTTAGCACCCTGAAACCAAGCCCTAACATCCTGAAGCACCCGAAAACTCTTCAAGAAACCTTATAGGATCCTTAAAACCCTCAACCCTCAACCCTAAGCACAACCCTAAACCCTAAACCTTAAAGGAGCGCTTGACCCTAAACCCAAAAAAACCCGAAAACGAAACCCTGCAACAAAGAATCACCAGATGCGAGGACAGCTCTTCTACGACCGTGTCTTCCACTACGGCAATCCAGGAGCTTAGTGTGGGCTGCTTAGGGTTTAGGGTTTAGAGTTTGCTTGAAGGTTGCGAGGTTTAGGCTGTTCAGGGTCCTAAAGGGTGTCGAGTTTTTTCTCGTGTCTTCAACAAGAGTTTGAAGCTTCTATGGTTGGGATTGGTTTTATTTGTGAGTGTTAGGATTTATGGTTTCAGTATTTCGGGGTTTAGCGTTCAGTGTATCGAAGACAGGAAGTAGAAAGGGCAACCCATCAGCAAACCTATGAAACGTTGTAAACCCCTGCAAAACAAGAAAGCGCAGGTTACTGAAGAACGTCGTATCTAAGGACTCATATTTCACGGCATTCGGCACGAAAAGCCATACTGTGCAAGGCTTTTGGGCTACTCTGAGCGTTAGGGTAAAAACCCAGAGAAAGCCTGGGTCAACTGCAGGTCGAAGACCGGCTCTCGGGGCTCAACTAGGGTTTAGGGTTTAGGGGAAGGAGTGCTTTTCAGCTTTTATGACGTATTTTATGAACATAGCTTTTGTCAAGAAGGGGCTTAGCGGTTTTGCTGACCTGTGATGTTCTATCGGGTTTGTTTAGCAATTTCTATAGAGCGGTTTTACGTTTTTCTAAAGGGTTTCATTGTTTTAAATAGAGGTTCAGTAAATGGGGTGCTATAGCGGTTAAACTGGATGCTGTTTGGACTTACTTAGTGGGGGCCGCAAGAAGTGATGTGGTGATGATTCTAGGGGTTCTAGCCGGTGCGAAGCGACCTTGCTAAGCCCCTAAACCGTAAACCTTAAACCCTCCAAACCCTAAACCCTAAACCCTGCAAGCCCTAAACCCTAAACACCAAATCCTAAAGCAATGTAGGGATGAGGATTCTTCTCGCTCCAAGTCCGTGGTCCTAAACACTAAACTCTTTTAGACTTCACACTCTACACCACAAGTCTTGACGTCTGTAAACACCATAAACCCCAAAGCCCCGAACCTAAACCATAAACCCTAAAGCCCTGAACCCGAATTACGCCGTTAAAACCGTTATTTCAACAGTCGGACCAGGCTTTCCACCTGTTGTTCCCGTAGCTATCTCGCCTGCAGGACCCCACTCCAGCGATCAGGCGGGATCGGCTCTAAACCCTATCTGGAGGATCATGGGACTTAGTAAGTGGGGTTATAAATAAGGTAACTATATATATAATTACTTATAACCCCAATTAAGGTACTCATAGCCTTACCTACTAAGTCCCATGATCCTCCAAGTAAGCCCTAAACCCTAAAGCAACTGTTGTTTTGGATACCTGGAAACCTAGGAGGGGACCTCCAAAGGTGGGGGAAAGGATCCTTCAAGGGACTTATTACGATTCGTTTAGGAGATCTACAAGGGGGCAATTTCAGAGTTTAGTTTTAGGATTTAGGGTGTTAGAGGGTTAGAAGGTCTTAGGTCACGGCTTCTCAGACCCCCGGGAGGATCTAAAAAGGTAGATCCCCTAATTTGGGACCCTATACTACTAAAGGGTCTTTATAGGAACCCCCCTCATTAAGGGATCTACTTTCTAGATCCGTTCGGGGGTCTGGGTTAGGGTTTAGGGATCGGAGGTTAGGATTAGGAAGGACCCCTGACAGACGGTCCGGTACCTCACCTACAGCTATCCCAACCTGAACCTAAGCCGCTGAGAGGTGGATATTTGCGATCTGGGATTCGCTTTGCATGGTATTGTAGGGTTAGGCTAGATCCCTTAAAGGAACCCTCATAGGAACCCTTTCAGACCGCATTTAATCAAGAAAGCATACAAGCCCTATAGACTCTCTTCTTAATAATGCTCGCGAAGCCTCGAGAGCTAAGTCTAGAAGCCTAATGGTTTAGGGTTGAGGGTTTGAGGGTTTTTAGGGTTTGAGGGTTTTTAGGGTTTAGGGTTTGGGGTTTAGGGTTTAGGGGCGCTTGTATGTCTATTGATTCGATTAGATAAGTAACCCTAAACCCCCTAAACCCTAAACCCTAAACCCCCTAAACCCTAAACCCTAAACCTAATAAGAGCTCCCGGAGGGTTTTTCGGGGACCGGCAAAAAAGGACACAGCTCTGAGGCCTGGAGCCGAAAAGCGAAATTTTTTTTTTCCTGTGGGCGGTTTAGGGTTTAGGGTTCACTAACAAACCCTCAATCCTTCTAGTTTATGTGTCATGGGTTTAGGGTTTAGGGTTTAGGGTTCACCTGGGCTTTGGAGTACCATACTTTAATACTTTTTTCTTAAAGGAACCATTATGAAATAAAAGTTTATACTTTTTTCTCCCTGGTTACTTAAAAGCCCAGTCGCTAACACTAGCCACATGCCCTGCGTCCCGTGTCGGCCATGGTCTATACTTGGAGGGTCGGGGGACTTAGTAAGTAGGTAGTAAGTAGACTTATAAGTACCCCAAAAAGGGACCCTAATTGGGGTTATGGTACTTATAACTCTATAAAATAACTACTTAGTAAGTCCCCCGACCCTCCAAGTAGGGTTCGACAAGACTCAAACTTCTGCCAAAACGGAACCCTAAAGCCTGAATCACGTACTTGGAACAAGTTCTTGAATTTCGTTACTAGTCCTTAAGAAACAGCTTACATGAGTGTTTTTGCAAGGGTACCAAATTCAGCATACCCGAAGCTTTCTAAGTTCAGAGGTTTGGCTGTAGGCCATTGAAGGTTGGGCTCGAAACTGTCAAACCCTAAACCCGAAACCCTAAACCCTAGCCCTAAAACCTATACCCCAAACATTAAACCCTAAGCCCTAAACCCTAAGCTCTAGACCCTAAACCCTAAACCCTCAACCCCTAAACCCCCAAACCCCCAAACCCCAAATCCTACGGTCCCAAATCCCAAATCCTACGGTCTCGCCCTAAACCCTAAACCCTGCAGATCTACATCGCCGGCTCTTGGGATGCCTTCACGGGCATGAGGGAGATGGAGCTGCTCGGCGGAAGGCTTTGAGATGGGGTTTGGAGTTTTGGTGGGGTTTAGGGTTCAGGGTTTGGGGTTTAGGGGTTAGGCTGTAGGCTTTAGACTTTAGGCTTTAGGGTTTAGGGGTGTGAGGTCGCGAAGGTTTAGGGTTTATGGGGTTTATGGGTTTAGGGGTTTAGGGTTACGGGTTGGAAGGTTAAGGGCGCAGGGTTTAGGCTGGAGGCTTTCTTGCTCAAAGACTCCCTGGTGCTTAGTAGGGAATGGGGGAATGGACATTGGGGACTATTATTGGGGATTATATAGGGACTACTATAGGGATTCATTCCCCCATTCCCTGCTAAGCACCAGACCGAAGAGGAACCCAGACGAGCACCCCTTTTGGTAGCAAACAGTCAAACCTAAACTCGAACCCGTGACCCTGAACTTTAACACCCAAATCCTAAACTCTAAATCCCAACCCTAAACCCCAAATCCTACAGCGTATACCCCTTACCCCTAACTCTAAACCCTAAACCCAAGATCCTAAACCCTAAGCCCAGGTGTTAAGATGTAGTATCTGGTCCTAAGCAGTACTCCGCGCAGTATCCCGAAGGATTGGGAAGCGTCAGACATGGATGGGTTTGGGCAGTGGGTTTTAGATTTCAGGGTGTGGGATTTTAGGGTCTCGGCTTCAGGATTTAGGGGCCTAAACCCTAAACCCTAAACCCTAAGTCGTAGAGAACCCAGAGTCTGCTGACCTCAGAGCAAGCACCGGAAATTTCTGAAGCCTCCAGTCCAGTCCGGCACATGGAGTCTGCAGCACGTGTCGGTTCTGGGTGATTTGTTTAAAGAAGTAGCAGCGCCGCGGAAAGTGTATGCATGAGGGTTTAGGCATGCTTGAGATGGAACATAGGCTGTGTTTTCCGGTTTTGGAGACCCTAAACCTCAAGCGCTTAGTAACCCGGTAATCTGGAATTTCCTTGACGGCTGGGACTGAGAATCCGTGGGTCCGCGATTGCAAAGAATATGTTGCTTTCCTTCTGTTGCACGCTTGATCAGACGATCAAGGACACGCACACATGGTGTGGAATAAGTGTCATACTGGACATTTGCACAGAATGCGAGTATGTGTATCCAAGGGAATATCAACCCGGCCTTCGATTGCGACTGTGGAGACTGGGAGGTTGGCTTTCACTGCTGTGCATGTGCACAGCGCCGGGACCTGGAACTTCACTGGACGGATAAGCCCTGAATCCTACACCCTAAACCCTAAATCCCTAAACTCGAAACCTTAACCCCTAAACCCTAAACCCTAAACCCCGAAACCTAAACCCTGAACCCGAAACCCTAAACCCTACAACACTAGACTCCTCAACCCTTTATGCGCCTCGAAACCCCAACGGTCGCGTGGTGCGTTGAGCCTTCGGACCTCTGAGCTTTTCAAACTTTTACCTCGGAAAATCCGAAAATTAGGGGTACCGTATTTTGGGGTCCTTATAATAAGGATCCTACTACTATATCAGGTACTATATTATGGTCCCCTATTTTGGGAAACTTCCAAATGAAACCCTTCCTTGCAGGACTAAGTATGGGGATCCCGATCATAAGGCCTTTCGAGAAAGGGGTTCATTACCTTAACCCTAAACCCTAAACCCTAAACCCTATCCCTAGACCCTAAACCCTAACCCTAAAACCCAAACCCTAACCCTAAACCCTAAACCCTAAACCCTATTTGCATTATGGTTTAGGTTTGCGGTGTCGAGTTTAGGGTTGAGGACCCCGGCTACCCAGACCTTCCAAAATCCCTTAATTAAGGAATATACTTTAATTCATGTTAGGGACCCTATTATAATTTAAGGTATGTTCCTTAATTGAGGGATTTTGGAAGGTCTGGGTAGAAGTTGGGATTCTTATATCCTAAACCCTGGGCAACCCTCTATCCCGAATCCCAAATCCTAAATCCTATTTCGAAGGGAACCCTTAAGGGAACCCTTAAGGGAACCCTGTTCTAGAACCCTATTATAGATCCTTTTAAAGCCCTGCCTTTTTCCTTCTAAGCCCTAAACTATCAAAAACCCTAAACCCTAAAACCTAAACCTTAAAACCTAAACCCTAAAACCCAAACCCTAAACCCTAAAACCTGCCTTAGTCCTGCCTACAAAGGAAAGAGATCCTCGGGGAGTATTCCACGGTGGTCCAGCTGGGTGAGACAGGCTCGCCGAAACTTGACAGAGATCTATCAGGGTTACTGCAAGCGATATGTATACGGACCGTAATTACTCGAATTGGGTTCCGGGGTATTTTTTATAGCATAGCTATAAGAAAGAACCCTCGTACTAATGAGGTAGGCTCGCCGGGACGTTGTGGCCTCGGGGTCCCGGGATACAGGGTTTACAGATTGTTAGTGGGTTTGGAGCTCAGGGATCAGAAACCCTAAACCCTAAACCCTGTCAGAGGTTCTAGGAAGGTTTCAGAGTCCTTGGGTGTCTTCGGGCTGCTTCGGCCAGGCATATTGCCACAATGCAGATTTTTCGGGACGTTTGAGGGCTAGAGGGCCCTAGTGACTACTTGTTTTAAGGGTTTCTGGATCATAGTAACGATGTCACAGCCGACTCGTTGGTTGGTAGGCTTGGGACTACAGTTGGGTCGGGTTTAGGGTTTAGGGGTTTAGGGTTTAGAGTTTAGGGTTTAGGGGTTTAGGGTTTGGGGTTTAGGGTTTAGGGGGCCTGAGTCGGCCTTCATGGTCTTCTCTTGGCTAGCGGCTTGTAATGGTGTTTCTTTTATCGGCCTTTCTCTTTTTGCACGGGGTGGAGGGTGTAGGATATTGACTAGGTAATCACAGTCACTTAAGTGCAGTGCAATCGAAGCCCAAGCATAGCCATAAGTCCGCATGCCATAAATGCCCATGTGACATTTGGTTTCTGAGCACAGTTACACGAGGAGGGTTTAGGAGCTGCCAGGAGAGGGCATCGGATGTTCCATAACATGACGGCATCCCGCAACAGTACACTTCATCAACCTGCAACACAATCTCTGAGGCCAAACTCTTAGACGCCAGCGATAATCGAGTCAGTTTTCCAAGTCCTAGGCTTCAAGATGTAGAACCCAGGAGCCCCCCAACCCTAAACTACACCCCAAGCCCCAGAGCCCCCAACCGCCATGGGGTTCGGGGTTTGGGTACAGGCCCTAAGTATAGGCTGTAAGTCACAGGGCATGTGTTGCATGGCTTGCGCCCGCAAACCAGTCTGGGACGTGGATTAGGGGTTTGGGCTTTAGGTTTTAGGGAAATTCACAACAATTCCTTGGAAGGAGGCCCCTTCAAAAAGAGAACATCGTTACGCTTAATTGGGGCACATGTTTAGAAGAACTACCACATCCGAGAGAATCCTAGATGTGACTTGGCGGGTGATGGTTAGTCTAGCCCTGTAAAACCTGGTGTAAGCCTTTCTAGCTTCCTGAGTAGCACCCTTTTGCCCTTTTGATTTTGGTGTTTCCTTATTAAAACAGACTATTAGGAATTAGGAAAAAGGGTTCCCTTATTACTAAGGGGTTACTGGGGAACCTAGCTTTAAGCTCACGTAACAAGCCCTAAGCAACCCCAGCCTCTGGTGTCTCGACATGATCTTTGAGGATGTCTCGGTGTAATACTGTAGAGAAGCCTCGATAATTTCCAATATTATTCCTTAGGGTTCCTAGGACTGCTGCTGCTGCTGCTACTACTACTACTACTACCACTACCACTACCACTACCACTACCACTACCACTACCACTACCACTACCACTACGACTACGACTACGACTACGACTACTACTACTACTACTACTACTACTCCTGCTGCTGCTGCTGCTGCTGCTTATTATTATTATAACTATACTATAAAGGAGCCAAAAACCCTATTCTAATTCTTAAGGCCCTCACAGTACGGTACATTCGTATCTTTTCAAGGCGACGGTGATTGCAGGCAGCTGGTTCTTGTGCCGGGAGATCGGGCTATGTACCCTAAACAGAAACCCCAGACCCTGAAACCCTAAAGCCCGAAACCCTAAACCCTAGACTTAGCCCAACAACCTAAATGCTAAACCCTGGACGCCTTAAGCCCTAAAGCACGTTAGGTTCTTGTACTGTAGACATAACTCTGGCATTACACTGGAGGTTGCTCACCTCGGTGCCGAACTCCTTTGCAGAAGTGGAGAAAGCTCATGGCAAGGCATCCGTGGTTCATAACCCCGACAAGCCATGTGCTTCCGCACAGGGTTTCAAGCAGCTTCCCATTGCGTTTCAGAGGCTCCCTCTGCGAGAAAGCATGGCTTGCCACTTCTGTGCCGTCGGATTCCGGCCACCGCACCACGGCCCGACCCGTGAAGCGGACGTGAAACGAAGATGCAGACAGCTCAGCCTGGCCCACTATCCGGACAGGGCTGCCGCGGTGAATCACGACATGCAAGTCTTTGTCTTCAACGACACCAACGATCTGTGCAACTCGGTGTGTGGCATGCAAACAACTTTACCATGAAGGCTAGGCCCCAGTTTTGCGACTCCCTCCGAAAACCATGAACCCCCAAAAGCCCTAAACCCTAGACTTTGCACACTATATAACCCTAAGCCCCAAACGCTGAGCCGTGCAAGAAACCCTAAACCCTTTGTATCCTTTTGTAGGAACCTCGGATGCTTCCGGGCTCTTTTTAAGGGGCTGATGTAATTTACCATAACTGGAAAAGCCTATCATTTAGTGTCTTAGATAGTGAACGGGGGAACTTTAAACCTTTTGGCCTTATATATTAGCTCATATCAGCTCTATCTTATAAAGTTTGACCTTTTTGAGGCCCGGTTGTTGAAGAAGAGAGGTATAAATTCTTATTCTGCTAAACCAATCCTAAACCCTAACTCCTAAACCTCATTATTTACTCTAGACCCCTAGTATTGCCAGCTTGTAAGTTTTTGTGACTGCTGCAGGCCGCGAGCACTTCCGACTGCTGGTGAACCAGGATGGGTTGAGGTTTTGGGCTTTGGGGTTTTAGGGTTGAGGGTCACGGGTTTGGGGTTGAGGGTTTGGGGCTTTGGGGTTTAAGGTTCGGGGCTTTGGAGGTAAGAGTTTGGGGTTCTGCGTTTGGGGGTTAGGGGTGTGGGAAGTTAGGGCTTTTTCAAATAGCGTCCTGCCAGGGGATGCGGCTCGGATTCGGTAATGGTTTGTGGGATCCCGAAACTCTACTTGGAGGGTCGGGGGACTTACTAAGTGGTTATTTTATAGAGTTATAAGTACCATAAGCCCGATTAGGGTCCCTTTTAGGGTACTTATAAGTCTACTTACTACCGACTTACTAAGTCCCCCGACCCTCCAAGTAAGTGCTAAAGCCTAAACCCGCAAGCAGCCGATTACCCAACCCCCTGGCAGGATCTGCGAAGCAGAGCCTCCCAAGATGGTATCCTATAGTAGACTAGGACCTAGAGACCTAGAGTAGGCCCTTATTCCCTTTTTTTAGGGTTCAGGTTCCCTTATAAGCCCCTTTAAACCAAAAAGGGCACCCTTTTTATTCCTAGGTTACTCTTGGGTCTAGTAGAAGCCAGAAAGCTGGAACATGGGTTCAGGAGGATTAGTGCTAGGATCCCTTATACTTTACCCTTCAGAACATGAGGATAATGATGTTCCAACTTTCTGGCTTCTACTATACTGTGCTATGGCTTAAGGTGGGCTTCAGACAACACCCTAAACCCTAAACCCTAGGATAAGATCCCTTCAAACATCGAAAAACCCCCAAGCCTTGAGCGCACAGAGCCACAGCAAAACACAAAAGCCATCAGCATTATTAGTATTGGCGCTTTTTGTTACTAACGGGTTTAGGGTTTAGGGGCTTTGGGTTTAGGGTTTAGGGTTTAGTATTATTTATTTGTTATTGCTATTGTTATTTTTATTGTTATTTCAAGTGTAATTGTAGTTGTTATTGACTACTTACAAAGTCCCCGACCCTCCAAGTAACCCCTTTCAGCAAGAGCTTTCCAGGACCTGAAAGCCTAAACCCTAAACCCTAAACCGTTCCCCAGTCTGTCGGGCCTTTCTAGGAGTCTTTTTAGATCGCAGAAAGGACACCCCTTAAGGGTTCCTGTTAAAGGTACTCTAAGGGTTGCCTTTCCATGGGTTCCCTTAAATGATCTTTTCCCTAAGCCTTAACCTTTTTCACTAAACCCTAAACCTCAAGGCCTAAAACCTTAAGCCCCAAAGCTTAAATCCCTAAACCCTAAACCCTAACCCGAAATCCCTAAATCCGTAAATCCCTAAACCCTAAATCCCCAAACCCAGGAATCAGAACCCTGAGCCCTACACCCCTAAACACTCAACCATTAAGGCGCTATAACCCGAGCACCAGGATCCGAACCAGATAATGCACCCTAACCCAAAAGCCCCAAACCCTAGACCCTAAACCCTAAACCTTAAACCCCCCAAATCCCTAAACCCTAA
The DNA here is from genome assembly GCA_003297005.1 of Symbiodinium sp. clade A Y106. Lineage (NCBI taxonomy): Eukaryota > Dinophyceae > Suessiales > Symbiodiniaceae > Symbiodinium > Symbiodinium sp. clade A. Next base: position 141,482 of record BGNK01000573.1, on the reverse strand, counting down.
ACCCTTAACGGAAGCCTTAGAGTACCCTTTAACGGAAGCCGGGAGCCAGGACCCGAACCAGATCCTGCACCCTGGCAAAGCCTTGGCGGGGCACCGGCATCCTGCCGTCGGCCCGGACCAGAGGGGCAAGGCCTGTAGGTTGGGTTTAGGGTTTAGGGTTTAGGGTTTGGGGTTTAGGGTTTAGGGTTTAGGGTTTAGGGTTTAGGGAGGGGGATTAAGGGTTCCTTTCAAGGGATCTATAGCAGCTTATGGGACGATCTTAGGATTAGGGCCTACTATAAGGGTTCCGTTAAGGTCAGAAGGCCTGGCCTTTAATCTCCTTAGAAAGGTAGGTTATTTGGGGTTAAGGTAGGGGTTATCTTAGAGCTTCAGGTTTAAAGATTAGGGTTTTGAAATTGGGTTTGTCTACTGAAAGGATCATGGGACTTAGTAACTAAGGTAACTATACTTATAATTACTTATAGCCCCACTTAGGGTACTTATAACCTTACTTACTAAGTCCCATGATCCTCTAAGTACACGATAATCTTAATCTCCTAAACCCTGAACCCTGAACCCTAAACCCTAAACCCCTAAATCCTAAACCCTGAACCTAAAGCCCCCAGGCCCGCAAACTCCAGAGGCTTAAAGCCCGAAAGCCATAAAGCGCTAAACCCCTAAGTGCTGAACCTGAAGTCTACTTTAAAGCCTGCAGGTTATCAGGGTTTAGGGATTAGGCTTTGGGGTTCAGGGTTTAGGAGTTTCTACGGGTTTAGTGCTGTTAGGGACAAGCATCTTGGCGGAAGGCTTCGGGGTTTCCTTTAAGGTACTATAGGGTTCAGGGTTTTAGGGCTTTAGGGGTTACTTTGTCATAGTTGGGTAACATTTTGCAATAAAGATGTACATTTTAAATCTATCCCAACCATGAGCTAGTTATGGGACGATCTTAAGATTAGGGTCTAGGGTTTAGGGAATTGCCTCTGTGGGACGGTTTTTTAGGTTTGGTTCAGGTTCAGGGTTTCAGGGTTTCAGGGTTCGGGGTTTTAAGAGTTGGAAAAGCTCTCACTGGGACGGTTTTGCCAGGTTGGGATTTAGAGTTTAGGGATTTAGAGTTGAGGGTTTCTCAACATGGTTAAGGAGTGCTTATTTTGTAGAATGCTGTGTTTACAGGGGCGCAATATGGCTTTCGCAGTTCTTTAGCATGAATTCGTGCCTGGGTTGGCAGGGCGTCGGGTTTAGGGTTTGGGCCTGGGAGGGTTGTTTCTGTACGGGCAGGCATTCGTCGAAAGGTCAACAGCCCCTAAACCCTAAACCCTAAACCCTAAACCCCTAAACCCTAAACCCCTAAACCCTAAACCCTAAACCCTAAACCCCTAAACCCTAAACCCTGAACAGGGGGAATGAGGGAAGTAGGATAGCTTGGACCCAGAGCTCCCAATATATACGGGCCTACATAATTACCGATACTTTGGGGGGGGGGTTCTTTATTGCATGTATAGTATGATGGTCCCCAAAACCATATCCTAATTTTTAAGGCCACTATAGCACCTCTAAATTAAATAATATACCTTAAATCATCACAGTATTTAAGGCCCTGTATGTTTCAAGGTTCGAGCAAGGAAAGCGCGGTATTCCCCTTCGTGCTAGGAGAGACGTCTCCTGCTGGGTCTGTCAGAGGACTCTCGTCCAACGGTCCTATACGGGAGTTTCCGAAAATTAGGGGTATCTTCTTTTGGGGTCCTTATAATAAGGATCCTACTATTTGGGGTACTATATTAGGATCCCCTATTTTCGGAAACTCCCGTACAATGTCGAGAGGGATGCTATGCAAGAAGGAGGGTGGTCCAATGCATGTCGGCCACTGTGCCGCCATCAATGGTAATACATTTGTTGCCTTGGATCCTGTGCATGCATCAAGACACCATCGACAATCCTTCCCAAACTTTAAGCTCGCTCCCTCTCCGTGTCTTGCTCTGCTTTGTCAGCGCCCTGCCCAGCTTGTCTAAACCGCGCAAGCTCGCTTCAAAATCACATCCTGCCAGCAAAAAGAACCCCTGATACACACAGTGTGGTTGCAAATGGAGGAGAGGCGTTGCGCCGCCCCCCCAGCCCCCACGCTCTTTCTTTAGCCGTGCCGCGGACCGTGGCCCATGAAAAGTTGGGGGCAGGTTTATCAAATGCGCAGAATCGGAATTGGCAATGAGGGGGCATGTTCAAGATATATGACGAGGGGGCATGTTCAATTAAGATATATGAGGAACCGAAATCACCGAATGCGGAGGCGTGTTTAAGATATATGATGAACCGGAATGGCCACATGAGGGGGCGTGTTTAAGATATATGATGAACCGGAATCGCCACATGAAGGGGCGTGTTTAAGTTGTGTGATGAATCGGAATCGCCAAATGAGGGGGGCGTGTTTACGATATATGATGAACCGGAATCGCCACATGAAGGGACGTGTTTATGTTGTGTGATGAACCGGAATCGCCAAATGAGGGGGGCGTGTTTAAGATATATGATGAACCGGAATAGCCACATGAAGGGGCGTGTTTAAGCTGTGTGATGAATCCGGAATCGCCAAATGAGGGGGCGTGTTTAAGAAATATGATGAATTGGAATCGCCCCTGCGATTTGTAATTCCCAATAAACTGACGAGAGACAGGAGCCTGCAAATTGGAATGCCCCAATAACTTGACGCAGTGAAGCAAGACCCTGCAAATTGTAGTTACCCAATAGCTTGACACAAAACATGAGCCTCGAAATTTTTAAGGCCCCCAATCGTGTGGGGCAAAACAGGACCCTGCAAATTGTAGTCTCCAAAAGCTTGACGCAAAGTAAGACCGTTCAAATTTCTATTCCAAAATAGCTTGACACAACACAGGAGAATCGAAATTTTCATCCCCCAATAGCTTGGGGCAAAACAGGACCCTGCAAATTGGAATTCCCCAATAGCTTGATGCAAAGCAAGAGCAAATGCTGCAGTTTACAGTGCTTGCAACTAAAACGAGAGAGCCAACGGTAGCAAAGGCCGCGGGGGACCGCCAGCGTTAGGAAAAAAACCTTCCGCCTTATGCCTTCGTGAAATGAATAAATATGTAATCCACATATAAGAATGAATTCTGAATATAGGATATATATATATATATATGTATATATATATACATATACCCTTTTGTATGTGTATATACGTAAATGTAGAAACGGGAGAGTGATTTTGTAGGGCTTCGGGCATAGGGAAACGTGTGCAAGCCCGGAATCCGCGACCCCACGCCATGCAACCTGATACCATACAGTTTATAGGACCCTAACCTTAGTCCCAAAGCCCTAAACTCATCTAAACCAAAAAGCCTGAGCCCGAAGCCCTGAACCTGTACTAAACCATCGGCGCAAAACAGGCTGCAAGCTGGCTGATCGACGGCAAGAAAGATGCCGGGGCCGTGGAGCTTTTCGTCTTGGTGCCTCCCGTATTGTTGCAACAACAACTACTACTATAACTATTTCTACTATGACTACTATTACTACTATCATGATGCACTACTAGTACTACTATTACTACTATTACCACTATTGCTACTATTGCTACTATTACTACTATTGTTGCAATTGCTACTATTGCTACAATTGCTATTGTTACTACTATTACTATACTATTATTACTATTGCTACTATTACGACTGTTAAGATTACTACTACAATTAGTACTACTGCTACTGCTACTGCGATTGCGACTGCGACTGCGACTGCGACTGCTACTGCCACCCACTGCCACTGCCGCTGCNCACCGGCCACCTGCCACCTGCGACCTGCTACCTGCCACCTGCCACCTTCTACCTGCTACCTGCTACCTGCTACTGCCACCTGCTACTGCTACTGCTACTGCTACTGCTACGGCTACGGCTACGGCTACGGCTACGGCTGCTGCTACGACTACTGCTACGACTACTGCTCCTACTAGCACTACTACTAAGACTACTATTACTACTACAACGACTACTACTACGACGACGACTACTATTACTGCTACTACAATTACTGCTCCAGCTACAGCTACAGCTACATCTACTCCTACCACTATGACTATCACTATTACTGCTACTACTACTACTACTACTACTACTAGTACTACTAGTACTACTAGTACTACTACGACTACTACTACGACTACTACTACGACTACTACTACGACTACTACTACGACTACTACTACAACTACTACTACGACTAGTACTACTGTGCAGACCACATGGCCTTGCCCTTGTCCGAGAGCCAGTCGCCAAATCCTAAGTTTGGCTCGCAGTCCCTATAAGACAGGAGCCAGGAAGTTTAAACATCATTATGCTTATGCACTTAGGGTAAAGCAAACGGAATCCCAGAACAAGCCATCTTCAATGCAGGTTTCCAATTTTGGGATTTCACAATCCAAGGCTTTACGGTTTGGGGGTTCGCGTCCCTTCCGTTCAGCGCCAGATATGCAGCGCATTCAGGCAGTGTCAGGTGAAGGACTCCTTATTCTTGATTTGGCGAGCTTTCACGAGACGCTTCCTGCAGACGCGTGTCCAGTTCGGGCCTTGAAGCAGCACTTGAACAGCATATGCGGGCTGTCAAGGTTCAGGCAAAGGCTGGTGTATTTGAGTGATGGTGCGGTTCTAGATGACGATCACTCCCTGAGAACCGGCGACATTCAGGTCGTTTTTGTAAACTTCTGCCCATCATCTAGCATTCAAGCATCGCAGCTCATCAAGGACAGTTGGAGGTTGTACGGCTTCTGCTGGAGGCCAATGCGGACAAGGACAAGGCTCAACATAGTGGCGCCACCCCTTTGTTCATCGCAGCTCATCAAGGACAGTTGGAGGTTGTACGGCTTCTGCTGGAGGCCAATGCGGACAAGGACAAGGCTCAACATAGTGGCGCCACCCCTTTGTTCATCGCAGCTCATCAAGGACAGTTGGAGGTTGTACGGCTTCTGCTGGAGGCCAATGCGGACAATGATAAGGCCTCGGAAGATGGCGCCACCCCTTTGTTCATCGCAGCTCATCAAGGACAGTTGGAGGTTGTACGGCTTCTGCTGGAGGCCAATGCGGACAAGGACAAGGCTCAACATAGTGGCGCCACCCCTTTGTTGTAGCGTCGAGTAGTTCCTGAGTTGGAGGTTGTACGGCTTCTGCTGGAGGCCAATGCGGACAAGGACAAGGCTCAACATAGTGGCGCCACCCCTTTGTTCATCGCAGCTCGTCAAGGCGACAGTTGGAGGTTGTACGGCTTCTGCTGGAGGCCAATGCGGACAAGGACACGGCATTTCAAGATGGGGCCACCCCTTTGTTCATCGCAGCTGAGGATGGACAGTTGGAGGTTGTACGGCTTCTGCTGGAGGCCAATGCGGACAAGGATAAGGCCTCGGAAGATGGCGCCACCCCTTTGTTCCTCGCAGCTGGTCAAGGACAGTTGGAGGTTGTACGGCTTCTGCTGGAGGCCAATGCGGACAAAGACAAGGCATTTCAAGATGGAGCCACCCCTTTGTTCATCGCAGCTCAGGATGGACAGTTGGAGGAAGGACAAGGCTCAACATAGTGGCGCCACCCCTTTGTTCATCGCAGCTCGTCAAGGCGACAGTTGGAGGTTGTACGGCTTCTGCTGGAGGCCAATGCGGACAAGGACAAGGCATTTCAAGATGGGGCCACCCCTTTGTTCATCGCAGCTGAGGATGGACAGTCGGAGGTTGTTCGGCTTCTGCTGGAGGCCAATGCGGACAAGGACAAGGCATTTCAAGATGGGGCCACCCCTTTTTCATCGCAGCTCAGGATGGACAGTTGGAGGTTGTTCGGCTTCTGCTGGAGGCCAATGCGGACAAGGACAAGGCTCAACATAGTGGCGCCACCCCTTTGTTCATCGCAGCTCAGGATGGACAGTTGGAGGTTGTACGGCTTCTGCTGGAGGCCAATGCGGACAAGGACAAGGCCGAACATAGTGGCGCCACCCCTTTGTTCACCGCAGTTCATCAAGGACAGTTGGAGGTTGTACGGCTTCTGCTGGAGGCCAATGCGGACAAGGACAAGGCATTTGAAAATGGGGCCACCCCTTTGTTCCTCGCAGCTGGTCAAGGACAGTTGGAGGTTGTACGGCTGCTGCTGGAGGCCAATGCGGACCGGCACAAGGCCAAGCACAAAGGCGCCACCCCTGTGTTCATCGCAGCTCGGAATCGACATTTGGAGGTTGTGCGTCTTCTGCACACTCAAGGACAAAGCAAAGCATGGAGGAAAGGACAAGGCAAAGCATGGAGGCCTGTGCGGAAGTGACAACGCCAATGAGAGTGCAGCCAACCAGCAGCTCAGACCAGTCCTCGAGCTTGCATTTGAGAGTTGCGGGTTAAAAAGTTTGTGGGTCATGCTGCCCGGGCTCATAAGTTTAGGGCAATCGACCGCTCATATTGAAGGCCCAGGGTTGAGGTTTTAGGGTTTAGGTTTTTGGGGTTTGGGGTTTAGGAGGGTTTAGGGTTTGGGGTTTAGGGTGACCGGGTGGAGTGGTTTTCTGACGGGTTGGTGTTCACTGCGGCTCAGTACCGAGACCTTTGCAGTCACCACAATTTCTTCCGAAACTCGGATGCCTTGCAGATCTTTACCAGGATGCTTGTCTCAGCGTTTGATTGAATCTCGGTAATATAGGGGCCTTACTAAGTACGAAAGCAATATAGGGGCCTTACTAAGTACGTAAGTTTTTGGCGGTTCCTTATCATAATTATAGTTTTAACGGGCCCCAAAACCCTATTCTACTTATTAAGGCATCCCTACAGCCCAGGCCTAAGCCCGGACACCCCGCAACCCCACTACCCTCAACCCCAACACGATTTCAGAACCATTCAACCGTTAACGCGAAACGCATATTCCGGTCTAGGGTTCAGCGTTTAGGGGTTCAGGGTACTGTTTAGGCGAAGGAGGAGATGTACTTAGTAACATAGACTTCTGCAGACGGCCGATGATGGGGACGGAAGAAAGTAGAAACATTGCATTCTTAAGGCTCCCAGCTCCCCAAACTAGGACGGCACCTTTATAAATTTTGGGTTTAGGGGTTTAGGGTTCAGGGTAAGGACCCTAAACGGGCTCCTAATTTGGAGAGCTACCCATATGGGAGTTTCCGAAAATGGGGGACCCCAATATAGTACCCTAAATAGTAGGATCCTTATTATAGGGGCCCCAAAATAAGGTAGCCGTAATTTTCGGAAACTCCCATATAGCTACCGTATAGAACCCCGCAGAAGTCCCGGTCCAAAAAGGCGGGCCAGATATGTTAGGAAACCAAAACTAGGTAGGGCTTTGGGACATTTTATATTTTCCCTTATTGGGCTTAAGGGGATCTCATTTCCAAAAATCATTCAAAAGCCTTAAAAGCCTCACCTAGAAAACGTTAAGACCCTAAACTCCTAAACCTTGAGACCCTAACCCCTAAACCCTGAACCCTAAACTACGACCTAAAGCCCTAAACCCTAAGCCTAAACTAGAACCTGTAGACCCCTTAAAGGAGCCCTTTATAGTACCCTTTAAAGAAACCCGAAGACCTCATCATTTTAGGGCGCCGGTGCTGGCGCCATGTACTTGGTCAAGCTGCAGTGGGGCTTCACCTGGGAGCGCGGGGAGTACAGGCCTGGTTCTCGGGTGTACTTGAAGGGGCAGGGGACTTAGTAAGTTGGTTATAAGTAGGGTTATAATTAGGGTAACTCCATTTAGGGCACTCATAACTCTACTTATAACCTACTTACTAANGGGGACTTAGTAAGTTGGTTATAAGTAGGGTTATAATTAGGGTAACTCCATTTAGGGCACTCATAACTCTACTTATAACCTACTTACTAAGTCCCCTGCCCCTTCAAGTAGGGTTTAAGCTTCGGGTTTGGGTTTTGGTTCCTTCAGGCTTCTATTTGGGAGTTTCCGAAAATAGGAGACTCTAAAGGTTTAGGGTTTAGATAGTAGGGTCCTTATTATAAGGACCCCAGAAAGGTACCCCTAATTTTCGGAAACGCCCATGAGGGCCTGAGAATCTTTCGGGTATCAGGGTTTCGGATTTACGGCTTCGGGCTGCTTAGGATTTGGGATTAAGGGCTTTGAGGTTTCAGGGTTTGGGGCTCTTAGGGTTTAAGGTTTTCTTAGTAGCTGAGTGGATACACTTTACACTTTTTGGGATAAAGTGTACACTTTTGGGGGCTTATGAACTCAGCATCTAAGTTCTTAGGCCGCTTGCATCAGCGTTCAGAAAAACCCTAAACCCTAAACCCCTTGCATCAGCGTTCAGAAAAACCCTAAACCCTAGGCCGCTTGCATCAGCGTTCAGAAAAATCCTAAACCCTAAACCCTAGGCCGCTTGCATCAGCGTTTTAGGGTTTAAGCTTCGGGTTTGGGTTTTGGTTCCTTCTAAACCCTATACCCTAAACCGTCAGCGTTTAGAGGGTTAGATGGATGTTCAGAGTCAAGCTTTGGGCTTCAGTTACGATCGACCGCCAGGTGTTCTCAGACCTTCCAATATCCCTTGATATCCCCTAACTAAAGGAAGATGCCTTAGATTCTAGTAGCATCCCCAATGTGATATAAGGTATATTCCTTAATTATGGGATCTTGGAAGGTCTGGTTTTCGCCAGGGTCTGGTATCTAGGAGGGATTTAGGCACGTTCAGGGCTTTATATAATTTAGGTTTTATGAGGGCCTGAGAATCTTTCGGGTATCAGGGTTTAGGATTTACGGTTTAGGGCTTCGTAGGATTTGGGATTAAGGGCTTTGAGGTTTCAGTCCAGGGTTTGGGGGCTCTTAGGGTCCAAGGTTTTCTTGGTAGCTGAGTGGATACACTTTACACTTTTGGGGGTAATATTTCCAAATATAAAACTGAAAGTGCACACTTTTTGTGGCTTATGAACTCAGCATCTAAGTTTTTTCGATTTAGGGCTTTCAGTGTTTATGCTCGGTCGATATGCGGAAAACTTCAACACATATGCGGCAGGGCTGATTTTAGGGCTTCCGTTAGTGGGCACATGCTCCTTTGTAGTATGTAGGTGTCCCCATAAGGGACACTGCTACTCAAACTTCGTATGCAGGATCCAGCCTCGCCGTCCCTCCTGGGTTTCAGGCATTATAGGCTCTTGGATTTAGGACTTTCATGCTTGTTTAGGGTTCTACAGATTCTACAGGGCATCAAGGCTTTGTCACCATTATGACATGTTTTACTTGGGTCTCCTTAATAGCAAACGAATAATGGGCAAAGCAAGGCTACCCTTATTCATATTCTCTTGGGGAACGCGGCGGGACCTTGCCTCACCCAAACCCGAACCCTAATATAGATTCGGAACAAATAGACATAATGTAGCCATTAATGTTATTGTTATTAGAGTCTCTGTATAGTATCTACCCCAAGCAACATTGGCCCCCCAAATTCAGCCCTGATTGCCCAATTGCGACATTCTCACGTAAACTTTTTCTTCTGTCTCTTTTTATCACCAACCGTAAACTACCCCAAACCCTAGGTCGGACCCTAAAGTCTACGCCTTACCAATAGAGCCAATAAAGAAAGATGCATCGTCCCGAGGGTGGTGACATGGGAGATGGTCAGTGCGCCACCGAATTTAGGGGTTGGCATCCAGCTTTGGTTGCTTAGGGGTTTAGGTTTCAGGGTTTAGCTTGTTTCAAGGGTTCCGTCGGCTTGCTGACGGGGAATTGCAGGCTTGTTGCGTTTGCGGTCTTAGAGTTCACAGTGTAGAGGGGTTTCGGGTTTAGACTCAGATTATTCATGATCCCACAACCGCTGCATGGAGGAGTAAGTTTCGTATTCGGGGACGTATGGCCCCACTGCAAACTACCCAATAACCTCCGAGTAGGGGCAACACACCTAGGAGAGGAATACCCGGGGGTCGATCGCAAAACCCGAAGCTTGACGCTAAATCCATCTAATCCTCTAAATGCTAATGCAACTACTACTGCTGCTGCTGCTGCTACTGCTACTGCTACCGCTACCGCTAGTGCTACTGCTACTGCTACTGCTGCTGCTGCTACTACTGGGCTAGGATCGTCTATTTGATGCTACGCTTTTCATCACTTGGCGGCCTTATACATGTGGTTTCAGCGCGTTTTAACAAGAAAGTTTCGAGCATAGACTCTCTTAATCAGGTGGTTTAAGCATATTCCACGACAAACTCTCGCAGCTGCTTGAACCCTAGAGTCGTCACCTGATGAATACAGTGCATGCATCTGCAAAACAAAAGCCCTCAAATTGCTACCTTCGTGATTGCTCAACTGTACCTGGAAGCCCGAAAACGCCGCAAAAGACCCCGCCCCAAGCGCAACGAAAACGCGGCGTCAGATACACCTTCCGAGCGCACCACAACTACTGCTGCTGCTGCTACTACTGCTGCTACTTCTACTGCTACTACTACTACTACTACTACTACTACTACTGCTAGTACTGCTAGTACTGCTACTACTACTACTACTACTCCTACTACTACTACTACTACTACTACTACTGCTACTCCTACTCCTACTGCTACTGCTACTGCTACTGCTACTGCTACAGCCACTGCCACTGCCACTGCTACTGCTGCTGCCACTGCGACTGCGACTGCGACTGCTACTGCTACTGCTACTGCTACAGCCACTGCCACTGCCACTGCTACTGCTACTGCCACTGCGACTGCGACTGCGACTGCTACTGCTACTGCTACTGCTACGACTACTGGTCCTACTAGCACTGCTACTACGACTACTATTACTACTACTGCTACTACTACTACCTACTACTACTACTACTATTACTACTACTACTACTACTACCCCTACCACTACCACTACTACTACTACTACTACTACTACTACTACTACTACTGTACTACTGTACTACTACTGTACTACTACTACTAATACTACTATTACTACTACTACTACTACTTCTACTGCTACTACTACTTCTGCTACTACTACTACTACTACCACTACTACCACTACTACCACTACTACTACTACTACTACTACTACTACTAGTACTACAAGTACTACTAGTACTGCTAGTACTGCTACAACTACAACTACAACTACTACTACTACTACTCCTACTCCTACTCCTACTCCTACTGCTACTGCTACTGCTACTGCTACTGCTACTGCTACTGCTACTGCTACAGCCACTGCCACTGCCAC
>BGNK01000573.1:114371-130177 GCA_003297005.1 Symbiodinium sp. clade A Y106 | reverse complement strand
CTTTGTTGCTATTGCTTTGCCGCGGCTCTCGCTACAACACGAAGCTAAGAACAACAACAACTACTACTACTACTGCTACGACTACTACTCCTACTAGCACTACTACTACTACGACTACGACTACGACTACGACTACGACTACGACTACTACTACTACTACTACTATTACTGCTACTACAATTACCAGCTCCAGCTACAGCTACAGCTACAGCTACTCCTACTACTATTTCTACAACGACTACTACTACGACTACTACTACGACGAGTACTACTGTGCAGACCACATCGCCTTGCCCTTGTCCGGCAGCCAGTCGCCAAATCCTAAGTTTGGCTCGCGGTCCCTATAAGACAGGAGCCAGGAAGTTTAAACATCATTATGCTCATGCACTTAGGGTAAAGCAAATGGAATCCCAGCACTTTTGGGGTTTCACAATCCAGGGCTTTACGGTTGGGGGGTTCAGGATTTAGGGTTTATCGTTCGAGTCCCTTCCGTTCAGCGCCAGATATGCTGCGCATTCAGACAGTGTCAGGTGAAAGACTCCTTATTCTTGATTTGGCGAGCTTTCACGAGACGCTTCTTGCAGACGTGTGTCCAGTTCGGGCATTGAAGCAGCACTTGAACAGCATATGCGGGCTGTCAAGGTTCAGGCAAAGGCTGGTGTATTTGAGTGATGGTGCGGTTCTGGATGACGATCACTCCCTGAGAACCGGCGAAATTCAGGTCGTTTTTTTAAACTTCTGCCCATCATCTAACATGCAAGTGACAGCGCTTCGGGAAGCTGCCAGAAGCGGCCTGACCTCGGAAGTGGAGAATCTTCTCCAAAGGCCGCAGGATCCAGACTCAGTATGTATTGGTCATGCAACCCCACTTTTTGTGGCAGCCGAGCACGGCCACCTCCAGGTCACACGCCTTTTGGTAGAGGCCAGTGCGGACAAGGATAAGGCCTCGGAAGATGGCGCCACCCCTTTGTTCATCGCAGCAAGCAATGGACAGTTGGAGGTTGTACGGCTTCTGCTGGAGGCCAATGCGGACAAGGACAAGGCCAAACATAGTGGCGCCACCCCTTTGTTCATCGCAGCACGGAATGGACACTTGGAGGTTGTACGGCTTCTGCTGGAGGCCAATGCGGACAAGGACAAGGCCAAACATAGTGGCGCCACCCCTTTGTGCATCGCAGCTCATCAAGGACAGTTGGAGGTTGTACGGCTTCTGCTGGAGGCAAATGCAGACAAGGACAAGGCCAGACATAGTGGCGCCACTCCTTTGTTCTTCGCAGCTCATCAAGGACAGTTGGAGGTTGTGCGGCTTCTGCTGGAGGCCAACGCGGACAAGGACAAGGCCAAACATGATGGGACCACCCCTTCGTTCATCGCATCTCAGCAAGGACAGTTGGAGGTTCTACGGCTTCTTTCTGCTGGAGGCCAATGCGGACAAGGACAAGGCATTTGAAGATGGGGCCACGCATTTGTTCATCGCAGCAGGGAATGGACAGTTGGAGGTTGTACAGCTTCTGCTGGAGGCCAACGCGGACAAGGACAAGGCCAAACATAGTGGCGCCACCCCTTTGTACATCGCAGCTCATGAAGGACAGTTGGAGGTTGTACGGCTTCTGCTGGAGGCCAATGCGGACAAGGACAAGGCCTTGGAAGATGGGGCCACACCTTTGCTCGTCGCAGCTCAGAAGGGACAGTTGGAGGTTGTACGGCTTCTGCTGGAGGCCAATGCGGACAAGAACAAGGCCAAACATAGTGGCGCCACCCCTTTGTTCACCGCAGTTCATCAAGGACAGTTGGAGGTTGTACGGCTTCTTTTTGCTGGAGGCCAATGGGGACAAGGACAAGGCCAACCATGATGGCGCCACCCTTTTGTTCATCGCAGCTCATCAAGGACAGTTGGAGGTTGTACGGCTTCTGCTGGAGGCAAATGCGGACAAGGACAATGCGGGTTCCTTAGTATAATTATGGTATAATGGGCCCCAAAACCCTAGTCTAATTATCAAGGCCACTAGATTAATCCCTACAGCGTAAGCCCCGAAACCCCGCAACCCCACTACCCTCAACACGATTGGAGAACCCTTCAACCGTTAACGCGAAACGCATATTCCGGTCTAGGGTTAAGCGTTTAGGGGTTCAGGGTACTGTTTAGGCGAAGAAGGAGATGTACTTAGACCCTAAACCCTAAACCCTGAAGGGTCTCCGGAACGGCCGATGATGGGGACTGAATTAAGTAGAAACATTGCTTTCTTAGGGTTCCCAGGTCTCCAAACTAGTATGGCGCCCTTATACATTTAGGGTTCAGGATTAGGGTTTAGGGTTGGCCTTGACTTCATGTTCCTTTCGGGTGTAAGATTTAGTAGCTGAGTAGGCAACCTAAAGGGATCCTTAAAGGGATCTATAAGGGAATTTAGGGTCTTAGGGTTTAGGGGCTTAGGGTTTAGGATTTTAGGGTTTAGGGTTTTAGTGTTAAGTCAGGGTTCCTTGAAAGGGATCCTTAAAGGGATCTATAGGGGTTCCTTAAAGGCTTCCTAGAAGGGTCCTTGTTAGGGTCTCCATAAGGGCTTCTATAATTCTTAGTAGCTAAGTAAGCAACTTTTCACTTTTTGGGGTTTTTATAACCCTACCATAATTGAAAAGGTTAGCCTTTTTTTGGCTTAGGTACTCAGCCCCTAAGATAAGAGTTTAGGCAGGGTTTTGGGTTTAAGGTTCAGGCAGGGTTTTGGGTGAAGGGTAAACCTCGAATCTACATGAAGGTGTCATGGTATTCAAGCGATGCTCGTTAATTACTCCATAGTCAAAGGCTTTTTGGGTGTTCCGCGTAGGCACCTGTAGAACGCTTCGCAGAGGTTGTGTCTCGTCATCCTGCAGGGCGTACTACGTCCTTCAATCCTTGAAGCACCTTCTGACACTGCTAAACCCGAAACCCTAAACCCTATATGGCTCAAGCTTGCACGCTACTGTCAGTGAACCCCGACCATTACTGATTACCTATACTATTTTAGGCTAGGGGTTCCTTATTCTACTTATAGTAGAATGTGCCCCAAAACCCTATTCTAATGATTACGCCCCCTATGTTATCTCCGTCTCCAGTTGGCCTTGAACGCTGATAACCTGGCAGCATTTTGCTGTGCGCTGGGGGAGGAGGAGTTTGACCCTAAACCCCTGATCCCCTACACCCTAAAACCTCGGTTCCCTAAAGTGTTAGGACCCTTAGGGCGACACGGTGCGCCGCCTTGCGCAGACTGCCCTTCAGACGCGGCGCTGGGTAGTGGACTTTAGGATTCAGGGTTTAGGGTTTAGGGTACAATGGAGGATTGTCATCTCCCTCGCGGGCCATCTACGCGGTGCCTTGTCAGCCCCGTTTCTGAAGCCCATCACCAGCACACATTAAACCAGAAAACTTGCTGTAGCAACCTCTAAAACCACTGTTAAGAACCACGAGGACCCATGTATTAGGGCATACTACAATCCCGGTACAATCCCTAGGGTTACCCTTTAGTTCCCCTAAGATACTGGAGAATTAAGCCGGCATATACAGGTACTTCCCCTGCGCGGCTCCTCAAGGGCATCGTCACCGACTTCAACCACCATTACGCCGGGCTACCTCGTCTTTCTCTTCCAGTTAGAGTTGCAGGGATTGCAGTTCCAGACGGTTGTATAGCAAGGACCTAGAGTAGGCCCTTATTCCCGTTTTTTAGGGTTCAGGTTTCCTTATAAGCCCCTTTAAACCAAAAAGGGCACCCTTTTTATTCCAGGTTACTCTTGGGTCTATCCCTTATAGCAACCCTTACAGACCCCTTTAAAAGGAACCCTTTAAACCAACAAGGGCACCCTTTTTATTCCTAGGTTACTCTTGGGTCTCGTATAGGATCTGGAAGACGAACAGGCGGTTTTTTGGGTCCTGATATGTTTAAAGGAGGTTTATGCGGGTTTAGGGTTTAGGGGTCCTGATATGTCTAAAGGAGGTTTATGAAGGGTTGCTTTGGCAGGCAGTGACTCCGAAGCCCCATATTGGGAGTATCCCTTAAACCATGGTAAGAAGCCGCATGTTTTAGGGCTTCGGGTCTAGGGTTTACGTCTTATGTAGTTTAGGATTTACGGTGACTCCAGGGAGGTGGCAGCAGGTGCACTTCTTTCTGCGGCGCTCCTCGACTCATTGGGATTTGATTTCCAGAAGTGCTGTCATTCTGGTCATCGAAAGGCCCGCCTCCACACCCTGTGTAGAGGATCGAGTGCGCCCGCACTCGACCCAAATACACGTAAGATATAACCGGGTCAGGGTCACGGTTTAGGGTTTAGGGTTTAGGGGTTCAGACCCCACAAACCGGTATCAAACTATTTAAATTCTCTGAAACCCTTTGCACGCCCTCCGTTGGAACCTCGAACCCTCAACCCTCCTAAACCCCAAACTCAACAACCCTAAACCCAAAGCCTAAAACCCCAAACCCCTGAACTGTTAAAGCCCTAAACCCTGAACCCTAAACCTAGGTTCCTGAGTAGTATCCTTTTGCCTTTTGTGGTTTAGGGACCCCTTATTAGAACCCAAATAGTAGGAAAAAGGGTACCCTTATTCTAAAGGGGCTCCTCAGGAACCTAGAATCCCTAAGCCCTGAAACCTAAAACTTCAAGCCCTAAACCCCAAACCCTGAAACCTAAAACCAAACCCCAAAGCCCTAAACCCTAAGCCCTAAACCCTAAAACCTTAAGCCCTAAGCCCTAAGCCCTAAACCCCAAACCCTAAACCTTTTGTGGTTTAGGGACCCCTTATCAGAACCCAAATAGTAGGAAAAAGGGTACCCTTATTCTAAAGTTAAAAGGGGCTACTCAGGAACATAGAATCCCTAAGCCCTGAAACCTAAACCCTAAACCCTAAGCCCTAAACCCCAAACCCTAAACCCTAAACTCCTAACATTCTAAAGGGGCTCCTCAGGAACCTAGAATCCCTCAGCCCTGAAACCTAAAACCCTAAACCCTAAGCCCTAAACCCTAAACCCTAAATCCCCAAACCCCTTAAAGGAAGCCTTATATACTAGAAGCCAGAAAGTTGGAACATGACTTTAGGAGGATTAGTGCTAAGATCCCTTATACTTTACCTTAAGGGCATGAGGATAATGATGTTCCAACTTTCTGGCTTCTGCTATATACAAGAACTCCTGTTTGGACCCTAAACCCTAAACCCTAAACCCCTAAACCCCTAAACCCCTAAACCCTAAACCTGCTATAGTACCCTTTAAAGGAACCCTAGGAACCCCTCCTAATCTCTTCTCTGCCAGAGGCTGTGGTGGGCTCCTGGAGTTCTTGGAAGTTCCAGGAGCATCGCTTTTTTCCTTTGGGCGGTTAGGGTTTTAGGGTTTAGGGTTTAGGGTTTAGGGTTTTAGGGTTTAGGGTTTTAGGGTTTAGGGTTTAGGGTTTTAGGGTTTAGGGTTTAGGGTTTTAGGGTTTAGGGTTTAGGGTGGGGAATAGTCTTTTGGAGGATTATCAAGAGTTGCTGCGGGTATCCTGTTTGGAGAATTTGCAGTTTTTGGGTATCAGAAGGGTTGTTGCAACAGCTTTTCCACGCGATCGCGTTGGGAGTATATGATGCAGGGCCGTCTGGCTAGTCCACCCCAGAGAGAATGTACACTCGCCAGTATGCTGAAGTTGGCCTGACAAAATCATCATACTTATTCCTCATGGTTGCTTGTTGATTGTCTAATGCACCTAATTATTAATGCCACCTTACTATGGCTGGGGGCTTTACAGTGAGGGTTCGTGGTTTAGGACGGACTTAGACTGAGCCGCACTGTTATAGGTCCTTCCATTCTGCATGTCGGCATATAAAGCACGAGTGTAGTGTCCCTGTAAGCCCAATGCCCCTATAAAGCCCTTGCATATCGCATGCCTCCTATGTCCTCTGATGATAGTTTGCCATAAGCTCGATAGAGTTCTCACTTACAACTTCCTTGCCAGGCCAGCACCTTGAGAAACCAAAACCCCAAACTCTGAAACCCCAAACCCACAAACCCTAACTGCAGCCTGAAATCCTGAAGACTCTACCTGCCGCCCACGCTTAGAAGCCTACATGTCACCCCCGGTTGGATGAACCCTAAACCCTTAACCCTGAACCCTAAGCGAACCCTGAACCCTGAAACTTGAACCCTGAACTCTAAACTCGAAGCCCGAAACTCTGAACCCTAAACCCTGAACCCTGGACTCTAAACCCTGAACCTTTATCCCCAGACCTTCCAAAATCCCTTAATTAAGGAGTATACCTTAATTTATATTAGGGCTCCCATTATAATTCAAGGTATATTCCTTAATTAAGGGATTTTGGAAAGTCTGGGACCCTGAACCCTTTACCCCAAACCCTGAACCCTAAACCCTAAATACTCCCAGCGCCAGGACATGGTTCGGAGCACCGAGGATCCCAGCCCCTCGGTGGATCAAACAAGAAGCCTCAGTAATCAATATAGGGACCTCAATAATTAGAATAGGTCTTGGGGTATAGAACCCCCAAAATAGTATAGGCAATTATTAAGGCCCCTATACTACCGATATTAGACCTTAGGGTTCTGTATTATATTGAAACTATAACCGCCCCCACTGAGCCCTGCAGAATAAGAGTAATATGGGGGACTTAGACATTCGAATAGGCTTACGGGGTGTTTTTGTACTAAACCCTCAACCTTCAACCCTGAACCCTAAACCCTAAACCCTTTATGGATACCCCTTTATGATGCCCTTATAGAAACCCTTCTAGTAGCCCTTATAGAAACCCGTACAGTCGCCCTGATAGCAACTGGGTTCTTGTTAGTTAAGGGATTTAATTTAAGTTGCCATAATAGGGATCTAGAGTAAATAATATGGTTTCTGTATTATGGTAACTTAACTTAAATCCCTTAACGAGAACCCAGGAAAGCTCTCCAACTCGAACGAAATCCGAGGCTTGTGGATCAGCAACGTCCGCCTGGGGCTCTCGGGCGAGGAGGCCGCTTCCTCGGTCTTCTTTAAGGATTCCGACAAAGGGGTATCCATAAAGGGTTCAAGGTTTAGGGTTATAAAGGTGGTTTCACTACATATCAATACTCAAACCGATTTACTACCACTGACGCTGCCGCTGCTAGCACTGCTACTGCTGCTCCTGCTCCTGCTCCTACTCCTACTACTACTCCTACTCCTACCCCTACCCCTACCCTACCCCTACGCCTACTCCTACTCCCGCTCCTGCTCCTGCTCCTACTCCTACTCCTACTCCTACTACTCCTACTCCTACTCCTCCTCCTACTCCTCCTCCTACTCCTCCTCCTCCTCCTGCCCCTACTCCTCCTCCTCCTGNTGCCGCCGCTGCTGCTGCTGCTGTTGCTACTGCTGCCGCCGCTGCTGCTGCTGTGTCCTGCTTGGTGTTTGTGGTTGCGATTGCTGTTTCTATCATGGCTGCCGCTGCTACTGCGCCAAATCGCATGGTGCCTCGTATCAGGAGTTCCAGTTCGTTCGCGATCGCGACTGGTGCCAGGCCAGCCGGCTGGGTGTCTCGAAAGCGATGCTAGAGCTTTAGGGGTTCGGGTTTAGGGGTTAGGGTTTAGGGGTTTAGGGTTTAGGGGTTTAAAGTTTAGGGTTTAGGGAGCTCTTCGAAATTCTGGAGCACCTTCTGAACCGCCTTCCGAACTCAAGTGTTTAAGGTCTATTAAGGTCTAGGATTTCACAAAACAATTTTAAGGCTTTTTTAAAGCACTTCTTCTGGGTTTCGGGCTTCGAGTTCAGAGTTTAGGTGATCTAGAAGCGTCTTGTGGTTCTAGCTCCCAGCAATACCCGTATTTCCTCGTTGTGGGGGTGCTTGTTTCACTTGAATAAAGTAGAAACGGCAATCCTGATCCTACACCCGATGCCCTAATCCCTAGACACAAGCAAAAAGGGCATTGTAGTTTTATATGCTCTCAAGGTTACATGGAAATCAAGCCATGCGAAGCTGTTTACCATTAACCCTAGCAACCAAATCCGAACAAGTCCCTTCACCCTAAACCCTAAACCCTAAACCCTTAACCCTAAACCCTAAACCCTTAATTTCAGCAAGGAGGCCTCAAGCCTGGATCCTAATGCTTCACTGGGCTTTGGAGGACCATACTTTCATACTTTTTTCTTAATGGAACCATTATGAAATAAAAGTCTATAGTTTTTTCTTCCTGGCTACAAAAGCCCAGTTCAGGAGTCCTCAAGCTCAGAAGCTCTCAACTCAAACCGCCCCTTAAGCCCCAAGCGTCAAACCGCTTAGTAGCGGAGTGGATACACTTTACACTTTTTGGCATAATAGTACCCACTATAAAACTGAAAGTGCAAGCTTTTGGGGGCTTATGAACTCAGCAACTAAGACCATGAACGGTGCATACAGCCTGAAGCACAAGCCCGAGTGGTCCGAACCTCGGACCCTCGACCCTACCCAGACCTTCCAAATCCCTTAATTAAGGAATATACCTTAAATTACAATAGGGTCCCTAATATGAAGGAAAGTATATTCCTTAATTCAGGGATTTTGGAAGGTCTGGGTAGACGCGAGACCTTCAACCGATTTCAATCCTTGTAATCTAGGGGCCTTAATCATTGCCTATACTATTGGGGGTTCCGTATTATATTTCTAGTAGAATGAGCCCCGAAACCATATTCTAATTCTTAAGGCCCTTGCATTATAGTACCCTTATAGATCCCTTATAGACCCCTTTTAGTAACCCTTTAAGGGCCAAGGCCTCTACATTAAGACAAACCGTGGAACCCCACTGCCGAACTCCTGCACTGCGCAGGTGATCCACCCCGGCCAGCACCGTGTCACCGACACGCAGGCAAGGTTGAGGGTTGAGGGTTTAGGGTTTAGGGTTCAGGGTTTAGGGTTTAGGGTTGAGGGTTTAGGGTTTAGGGTTGTCTTCGAATGACGGTAGGATGAAGGTGAGCGCCGAACTGGCTCACTGACATACGTCGAAATGCTCAGAAGTACAAATGTCATTTCTGAGGGTACCCCAACACCTGTCTATTTATTGAGGCTTGTGTGTCAGTCATGGTTGTGCCACAGGTGGGTGGCAGTGATGCTCTTTATTTCAGGCGCTTGATCTTCTGTGTGCTTCGTTCTGCGTCATCCTGCGTGGTAACCATCTGGTTTAGGGTTTAGGGTTTAGGGTTTTCCTATTGCGGCTCCAGCTTCATTGGCTTCACGATTAACCGGTTCAGCATCATCACCAGCATCTTCCTGATCTTGGCCGGCACTGCTATGGTCATTGTAACTTTCTTGGTTCTCGTGACGACAATTCTGATGTCGATGGCGGCAATGATGACGGCGATGATGTTGCTGATGATGTCCATGCTGCTGGTGATGATGATGGTTGCCGCTGCTGCGGTTGCTGATGCTGCTGATGCTGTTGAAGATGTTGACTGAAGATGTTGATGATGATGATGATGATGATGAAGATGATGAACAGCATGGTGATGTTCAGCATTATGACGATGAAGATGAAGAAGAGGATTTTGACGATGGGCCGTCTGTGATTTGTAAACCATCTGTAGGGTTGGTTAGAGGGGCTTCCGGATTTCAATCCGCGGAGTTTAAGCATATATGTTCTATAATTATGTTTTAGTTTGTAGAGTTGCAAGATGTTGTAAGCCACTAAGTCCTTTGAATGGAATGGTGACATCGCGTTGCATGCGGGTTTGGGCTTCGGGATGGGGCCTTGTGGCTTGAGGGGCGTAAGGTTTAGGAATCGTTCGTAATTAGGGTTATAAGCTAGGTTCCTGAGTGGTACCCTTTTGCCCTTTTTGATTTAGGGCCCTTACTACAACCAAATAGTAGGAAAAAGGGTACCCTTACAAAAAAAGGGCTACTCAGGAACCTAGTAAGGCTTTCAACTATAATTCAAGGGCCTCCCTAGCCATGCTGTCTCGAGCAGCTACGGGAAGTAGTGCGTGCTGCCTCGAGTTTAGGGTTTAGGGTCCCTAAACCCTAAACCCTAAACCCTAAAACCCTAAACCCTATACCCTAAACCCTAAACCCTCCAGCGCATGGCGCAAGGTTAACGACAGACAGCAGCACAGCTTGGCTTCAGATCAGTCGCCTACGGATACCCCGTCTTCAGCGAGTGAGATTAACCCACCGATTGCAAAGACGATGTTGATGAGCACGCCATTGCGCAGTCCACCTGCCAAGATGAGAGAGACTGAGAGAGACCTATGACTCTACCAGACGACTATGTCAGAGAACACAAAACGATCACCCAGGAATGGGGTTTTACCATGCAGTTTCACAAGAGACAGCATGCGTGCTGCTTGAATGCACGTGCGTGCCACCTCAAAGCCTTGCATGCCACCTCAACTTTTCCCTAATGTGTGGTGCATGCGCGTGCCGGACGCAAACCATTGAGGTGGAATGCGCATATTATAGAACCCAAACGAAATGCGAAATTACTCAAACCCGGAAGCCTTGGAGCACATCCACATTGTTAATGTAGACGCCTGTTTTACGACCCGCTCCTGCAATTACTGTAACCTAGTAATTTAAGCAGAATATGACAACCTAGCATTTAGCATGACGGACCTTTGAAAGCGAGGGTTCAAAAATCAAGGGGCTATACCACCCAGATCTCATGTGCCCTAAACCCTTAACCCTAAGATGTTCTGCAGAGCCAGGTGACCGTGTGCGGACCGGATGATCGCAACCATGGCAAGCAAGCGCCCCAGCCGTGGTCTGTGCTAAAACATAGAGGCCTGAATGATTACCGAATTATTAGTATACTTAGGCTCCTTCTTCGAAGCATAAACCCTAAACCCTAAACCCTCATAGTACAGGACTCCAACCAAAACCCCATTCTCCTTATTCAGACACCTATATTACTCGATTTTAGCGTTGAAGCTTTAAGCCAAACCCAAGACCCTAAACCCCTAAGCCCCTAAGCCCCTAAACCCCTAAACCCCTAAACCCCTATTCC
The DNA here is from genome assembly GCA_003297005.1 of Symbiodinium sp. clade A Y106. Taxonomy (NCBI): domain Eukaryota; class Dinophyceae; order Suessiales; family Symbiodiniaceae; genus Symbiodinium; species Symbiodinium sp. clade A. The sequence goes on along the minus strand of BGNK01000573.1, from coordinate 119,240 downwards.
CTAAACCCTAAACCGCTAAACCCCTAAGCCCCTAAACCCCTAAACCCTAAACCCCTAAACCCCTACTCCCTAAACCCTAAACCGCTAAACCCCTGAAGCCCCTACTAAACCCCTAAACCCTAAACCCTAGAGCCTTAAAGCGAGTTCAGGGTTTAGAGCTGCTCTAGGCCGGTTTCAGGGGTTCACAGGTATGTTCTATATACCCAGACCGCTGAAGGGGTTTCGAGACAGGCTCTGAGAGTATTGTGGGTTTAGGGTTTAGGGTTTTGGGGTTTTGGGGTTTAGGGTTTTTAGGGTTTACAGGGATTCTGCTAGTATGATGGGCTCAACAGTTCCATCGCCATCCAAACCCTCTGTTTCAAGATCTTTTAAGGGAGCTGGACAGGGGGCATTGGAAGGTTCATGTGGGATTGCAAGAGCGGTCTTGACAGCACAGAGGATTCTGTAGGGTTTCGGCATAGGTCTTGTACTTATAACCCCAGTTCAGGTACTTATCACCTTACTTTCTAAGTCCCATGATCCTCCAAGTACCTAGGCGGTTGTCAAAATTATGGTCCTTTTTGGGGTCCCTATTATAATACGGCACCAATTATTTAGGGTACCCAAAAAGGGACCCTAATTTTGGCAAGTACCCACATAGTGCAGTGTTCCAGTCGACGCCGCAGAACCCAAGAGCCCGATGCCAACACTTGGAGGGTCGGGGGACTTAGTAAGTAGGTGGTAAGTAGACTTATAAGTACCCCAAAAGGGACCCTAATTGCGGTTATGGTACTTATAACTCTATGAAATAACTACTTAGTAAGTCCCCCGACCCTCCAAACACACGAAACTTAGACCGCAAAGCCCAAACGAGGAATTGGCTGGTGGAAGGCAGGGTGACGGCTGTTTCGATCCTGCGTCGTGAGTGTGTTTTTGCACGTTTTTTTCTCCTGAGGGCTTCTATATCGTTGCTGCAGTTGTTCTTTGATGATAGGCCAGTTTCGTCCTAAAGTGAACTCTGCAAAGCGTTTTGCTGTAGGTCTAGGTTCCTGAGTAGTACCCTTTTGCCCTTTTTATTTTAGGGTCTCGTTACTAAAACGACACTGTAGGAAAAAGGGTACCCTTATTGTTAAGGGGCCACTCAGGAACCTAAAGGTTCAACACTTGACAACTTCTTGACAACTTCTTGCGTTCAGCGGGTTGCGTTGTGTCGCGGCTTGAACCAGAGCGGGCTTGTCTAGGGTTTAGGGTTTAGGGTTTAGGGGTTAGGGGTTTAGGGGTTTAGGGTTTAGGGTTTAGGGGTTTAGGGGTTTAGGGTTTAGGGTTTAGGGGGAAGGGCCCTCCATCCAAAGGAATTGGGAGCAAGCGGGTGGGCCGGGCTCCTGACAACTTGGGATTCTTTAAACAAGACTTTCGGAGATAGGTGGTTTATCTCTAGGTCCCTAGCCAGGCTTGCATTTGGGTAGTTGTCAAAATTAGGGTCCCTTTTTGGGTCCCTATTATAATACGGCACCTAATATTCAAGGTACCCAAAAAGGGACCCTAATTTTGACAACTACCCATTTGTTTGTCAAATGATGTTGTGGGACTTTTTCGGTTCGCGTAGGCAGGACATATTCTAGGTGGGCCTTTGGTGGGACATTGTACGTTTCCCTCATTAGTTTTATTTCCTAGGTAGTACCAGGGAGCCTCCTTAAGGGGACCCTTCTTAACCCTACTTCTGGCTCTCCTAAAGGGGACCTTATTGAGGGGGTCTATATATCTTTAAGGGTCCCTATTCCGACCTCCTTCCCTATTCCTAACTCCTATTTCTGGGCCTAAGAGGATCTTATTCATAAGCATTTTTCAGAGGCGTTCAAGGGCCAACCCTAGTGCAGGAACCCGAAGTTATTTAAACTTAGTAGCCTACTAAGTTTAAATAACTTCGGGTTCCTTCATAGTAGCTGGGTGGATACACTTTACACTTTTTGGGATAATATTACCCACGATAAAACTAAAAGTGTACACTTCTTGGGGCTCATGAACTCAGCAATTAAGTTTAAATGTTGCGATATAAAAACCTACTGTAGGGGCTGGAAAAAAAGGGGTGTCGCACCCCTAAACGGCAAACTCTAAACTCCCCTTCGTATCTCCTCAAAGACTTCAACTCGACCCGACATCCTAACAACCGGCTTAGAGATCAGGAGTTCAGGGTTTAGGCTTTAGGGTCCAGGCTTAGAGATCAGGAGACGAAGGTTCGGTGCTTCAGGGGCTTGGGGCTCAGGGTTTCGGGGATTTAGGGTTTATGGGGGCTCAGGGTTGGAGGATGAAGAGCTTAGGCATCTAGGATTTAGGGTTTAGGGTTTAGGGTTAAGGGATCAGGGTTTAGGGGTGCAAATTTTAGAGGGTTCGGTTTCATAATAAAGGACCGAGCGCCGAGCTGTGAACCCTGAAGCCCACATCGAGGGTTTTAAACAAGGCAGCCATACTTATCACGACTTGTAGCACCAATTAAGGTACTTATAAGCATATTTACTAAGTCCCGTAAAACCTGAAAACCCCATAGAAAGCATGTAGGACCCCTTCTCAAGCCCAAGAAGGACCTTAGAGACTTTACTTACGAAGTCGTGTGATCCTCCGAGCAGGAAAGCGCAACGACGTGGTGATCTTGCAGCTGCGGGTCCGGGACGGTGACATCCAGGTACATTGGAGCGAGGGTTAAGAGTTTAGGGTTTTTAGTGTTTAGGGTTTCAGCTTTCGTCACGTCAGGTATGTTGGGGCGAAGGTTTGCAGAGGAAGCGCGTGCTGTTAGAGATGCTTGCTCCCTCCTGGACCCAAGACACTTCAGGGTATGCGTTCATGTGTGTGTGTGATGGCTTTGTATTTGATGGATACGGTCAATATGTTTCGTTCGTATTGTTAGCAGAAGATCGAGTTATCATTGTCATGCATAATCATGCATAAGGCCATCAGCGCCATGATGCCGCTTATGATGATTTCGATTAGGAAACGGTGACTATTGCCTACCTTTAAAGTATGTCTTTATTATCACAACTTATTGAATTTTCTTCTTATTCTTATCATCTTTGTCGCTGGTGCTTTGTACCACAAGTAAGGCTGCAAGTAGCGTTCGCTCCACGCAGGTTCAGTAAGGGTTCAGAATGCATGTCGTTGCACTCAGAGGTAGCTAGCTTCGGACTCGAAAACTACGGCAATTCAGTTTGGAGTTTTGAGGTTTAAGGGCTCAAGAATAGAAAGGTGTGAGAGTCCACTTTAGTGCCGTCTGGTTTTCTTGGATTCGGGCACGGAAGGGCTTGATGGGTTTAGGCTTGAGGGAACCTTTCCTAGTTTGGGGGTTCCTTATTGCAACTATAGTATCATGGGGCCCCAAAACCCTATTCTAATTATTAAGGCCCCTACATTAAACTTGTCGGCCTGTTGCTCAAGCAAGGCAAGGGAATGTAGGGGTAGTCTTCCTTTGCCCCAGACGGCTCTGGCTACATCTGGGCACCAAGCATGCCGGAAGCCTGTACCGTGCCGGCTGACTCTGACCAAGAGACGCCTGCAGCTGCCGCTAGCCTGGAGCAGGTCGGCGATGTCCTCCTGGACTTCGGCGAGGAGTCCATGCGAGTGAGCTCGGTTTTACTTCGCCTGGCCTCTCCTGTGTTCAACCGCATGCTTGAGAGTGGAATGAAGGAAGCGCAGCAGAGAGTCATCAAGCTGGACGTGGCAGTGGCGACCAAGCAAGACTTCGAGAGTTTCTATGCCTTGCTCGGACCCGGTGCGTGGAGCATGGAAAAAGTGTCCGAGGACAACATCGATGGGCTGCTTTCCATGAGTGATTACTATCAGGTGGACTTCATGAAGGACGCATGCATAAAGATGCTCGATCACCTTCCAGTCACAGGCAACCGCCTCCTCCAAGCACACTAAGTGCGGCCTCAAAAGGCAACGTGAAAGATGCCTCCATGAGCTCATCGCAAGGCAAGGTAAAGAATTGGACCTGGTGTTGCTCCACAGGGCGAATCCAGATCTCCTGCTCGAAGTGGCACTGAAGAGGCGGAAACTCTTCGAGCCGTTTTGCAAAGCGCCCATCCCAGATTTCTGGGATCCTCCGACAGATGAGGCTCCAGAGCCAGAGCTCCACGCGCAGTAGGCTTTCTCACAGCGAGGGAGGAAGAGTACTGAGTAGGGGCTTCGACTGCTGGAGTTTGGGGAGTCCTCAGGCCGTGCCAGAAGTGCACCAGCACACTGACCGGGGGGAGTGCTTCTGCAACATCGCCGAGCTGAGCTGATGAGTTTCTTTCCAGCATCGCTGAAACAGGGTCCCGGACATCTTGAGGAACGGTGGCTAGTGCTGGTACCTGGTAGTAGTCGTCGCAGTGGTGATGGTGGTGTTTGTATAGTCGCAGGTAGCTGTAGTGCCAGTGGTTGCAGTGGTAGCTCAGTAGCAGCAGCAGCAGTAGCAGTAGCAGTAGCAGTGGCAGTGGCGGTGACACTGGCAGTGGCAGTGGCGGTGGCGGTGGCGGTGGCAGTGGCAGTGGCAGTGGCAGTGGCAGTAGTAGTAGTAGTAGTAGTAGTAGTAGTAGTAGTAGTTTGTAGTTGTAGTTGTCGTTGTCGTCCTCGTCATTGTTCTTGTCGGTCGTCGTGGTTGTGCTCCTCGCCGTCGCAGTCGCAGTGTCGTCGTGGTCGTCCTCATCGACATTGTCGTCGCAGTCGCAGTCGTCGTCGTCGTCATGATAGTAGTAGTCGTCGTACTCGTAGTCGTAGTCGTAGTCGTAGTAGTAACAGCAGTAGTCGTCGTCGTAGCAGTGGTAGTAGTAGTACTACCACTACCACTACCACTACCAATACCACTACCACTACCACTCCCACTACCACTACCACTACCACCACCACCACCACCACTAC
>BGNK01000573.1:10891-114324 GCA_003297005.1 Symbiodinium sp. clade A Y106 | reverse complement strand
CACCGCCACCGCCACCGCCACCGCTACCGTACCGCTACCGCTACCGCTACCACTACCACTACCACTACCACTACCACTACCACTACCACTACCACTACCACCACTACTACTACTACTACTACTATTCCTGCTGCTGCTTCTTCTACTACTACTACTGCTACTACTGCTACTGCTACTACTACTACTACTGCTGCTACTACTACTACTAGTGTCAGTAGAAGTATCTGTAGTAGGAGTTGTAGTCGTCGTCGTACTAAGTAGTAACTAAGTACTAGGTAGTTGTTACTTACTAGCAGTTAAGTTAGGAGTTAGTTCGTAGTTTGTGGGTAGTAGCCAGTAGTAGATACTAAGTAGGCAGTAGATAGTAGTTTAGCAGTTGGCAGGTAGCAGTTAATAATTTAATAGTAGCAGTGGTAGTCGTCTTCATAGTAGTCGTGGAAGAGGTAGTAGTAGAAGCAGTAGACCTAGAATCCTAGAAGTACAAATAGACTACGAACAGCACACATAGAATAGCACAAACAAGCAGGACCTAGACAAGTTACGCTTTCCGGCGATGCTGTTCCCTTCGTAGCGACATCTGTCTGCTTGGAGCCTTTCCGGGCTTTTAACATTGGAGCCTCAGCGCTTCAGCCCTAAACGAAATCGCTAGTCTTGTTTACTATGCTATGGGTGATAAGGGCTTACTGAAGTTGACTGTCGAAGGAAAGATCCCGTAGTGCGCGATGCGGGTTCTTCAGTACAAACCCACCCAGGGTTTTTGGGAAATCTTTCGAGCATGCCTCCGTGAGCCCTCCACCTTTCTTTTCAAGGAGTCAAAGCAGGACTTAGTAGTAGAGTAGGTAACCTTCTAATATGGGAGTTTCCGAAAATTAGGGTACCTTATTCTGGGGTCCTTATAATAAGGATCCTACTATTTAGGGTACTATACTAGGGTCCCATATTTTCGGAAACTCCCATATTCCCTGTATACTCCAACAGCATAACCTTTAGTCCCCCTAGGATACTTCATAGATCCCTCATAGGATCCCGTCAAGGACCCCGAAATCCTAAACCCCAAAACCCCAAAACCCCTAAACCCTAAACCCCCAAACCCCTAAACCCCTAAACCCCTTAACCCCTAAACCCCTAAACCCTTAAACCCCAAACCACAAACCCCCCTAAACCCATAAACCCAAAAACCCTTGAACCCTAAACCCCTAAACCCAAAAATCCCTAAACGCTCAACCCTGAACCCAAAAACCCTTGAACCCTAAACCCCTACACCCTACTAAAACCTCAAAGGAACCCTTATAGTACCCTTTAAATGAACCCTAAGAACCCTTAAAGGAACCCTTAAAGGAACCCTCCCTAGAGACTTCAGAGCCAGGAGCCTAGGAGTCCGGAGCTCCAACGCGCAACACCGAAACGCAAACACTTTAGGGTTTGGGGTCTAGGGTGTAGGGGGTTTAGGGGTTAGGAGTTTAGGAGTTTAGGGTTTAGGAGTTTAGGAGTTTAGGGTTTAGGGGTTTAGGGGTTTAGGGGTTTAGGGGTTTAGGGGTTTAGGGGTTTAGGGGTTTAGGCGTTTAGGGGTTTAGGGGTTTAGGGGTTTAGGAGTTTAGTAGTAGGGTTTAGGAGTTTAGGGTTGAGGGTTTAGGGTCTAGGTTGTAGGGTTTAGGGCTTAGGGTTTGGGAGTTTAGGGTTTAGGTAGGCCCTACGGTGTAGGACCCAAAAACCCTAAACCCCACGCCGGAAAGCCCTGTACCCTGAACCGCAAGCTTCTTGCCCTGGAGATGTCTTGAAATCCTAGAAAAGCCTTATACCCTTGGCATTACGGCCAAACTTCTCCCTGCAATCATGACCGAAAGGCTTCCGGGACCGGTTCGCGTTTAGGGTTCTTGCCGAGTCTGTTATCAGCCAGCTCCACAAGTACCACGAGCCAAGCTTGAGGATGTATGCACCCCTAGCCCTGAAAGGTTTGCGGTTGACGGCTGAGGTTTCCCTAAACCCTAACCTTTAAACCCTAAACCTCTAAACCCTTAAGCCTAAACACCTAAACTCTAAACCCTAACCTCTAAACCCTAACCTCTAAACCCTAAACCTCCAAGCCCTTAAGTCTGCCTTAAGACCTAAACTCTCAAGCCTGCTAACTGCTAAAAGTTCAGCTGTCCTGCAATGTGTTTTGGAGGCGAGGCTAAACCCTCAAGCCTCACCTCGTCCTAAAGAAATGTAGTAAACCTCCATTTGTGGCACGTCTTTTGGTTTTCCGTTGTTTGTAAGCTAAATCCTGCCGGCACGAAGGTTCTTCTCAAGTCAGACAAGACATAGGCTTCGTTTGTTAGCATGATGTACGCTTCAGGTTTATGGTTTTATGGGGCCTAAGGCATTGAGTTTAAGGTGTGGTGTAGGGTTTCTGATTCAGAAGAGGTGTAGGGTATACACTTTAGGCTTCTCCGACAATGATCAAGCCGCCGATTGCCCATCAGGGCTCGCTGGCAGGCGCAAAGCAGGAAGATGCTGACGAGGACACCCCTCCGGTTTAGGGTTTAGGGTTAGGGTTTAGGGTTTAGGAAAGCCCAAACCCCGAAAGTCCTAAAGCCCCAAACCCAAGACCAAGAAGGACACATTTCCGGGAGTTGCCACCTCAGAGCAGATCGGCGATGTCGTGCTGGACTTCGGCGTAGACACAATGCCTGCTTGCTCTGCTTTGCTTCGTTTGGCCTCGCCGGTGTTCAACCGCATGCTCGCGAGTGGCATGAAGGAGGCGCGGCAAGGGAAAGACCCATGAAACCTAACCCAAGTCCTCAACTAAACAGCAAAAAACAGCAAAACATAGAACTCTGAACCTAGACCATACAAAACTAGCCGAGGCACAGCAAAGCATCATCAAGGTGGAGGTGGCGAACAAAGCGGAGTTTGAGACATTCTATGCCTTACTCGGACCCGCCGCATGGGGTGCCCACAAAGTGACAGAGGCAAACGTTGACGGGCTGCTTGCGATTGGTGGCTACTATCAGGTGGGCTTCCTGCTGCAGGCTTGCGAGAATCTCCTGCTGCAACTTCCGGTCACAGGAGAACGACTCGTTCAAGCTTCCAAGCATGGCCTGAAGAAGCAGCAAGAAAGATGTATCTATGAACTGGCCAGGGACTGCAAGAAGCAGGATTTGATTGCCCTCCACCGCTCAGACGCAGACATGCTCCTTCAGGTGGCCATGAAGAAGCTGGGTGTTCTTCTGGTTGGCTCGTAGGACTTCAACTTTTTGGCTTTCTATATGCACTATAATAAGGAGGCGAAAAGTGGCTAAAAGTTTAACTTTTGGGAGGGGTTCAAAAGTCGGCCAAGGAAGCAAGACCTCTTTAGCACCTTTGCGGGCAACATCCGGGAATTCGGGAGCACCGCACCTGTGGGGGTCGTGGCCACAGGTATTTTCAGGCCTTCAGTCCCGATCAGCGCCAGCGCCAGGCCAGCAGGCAGCATGTATTGGGGCGCAGAGAACACTGAATATCCACCGCCCATCTAGGTCTTGTTTGACCCCGGCATGTCTCTGCCATCAAGTTGTCGGGTTATGCTAACTTCATACAAAACTTAGCATAGCATAGCCGGTCAAATCTGCGTATGTCAAGCACTGGCTGCTGGAACGGCTACCCTAAACCCTAATCCCTAAACCCCTAAACCCTAAACCTTAAACCCCTAACCCCTAAACCCTAAACCCTAAATCCTGGCTCCGGCCGACAAAGGATTCGGTCGTGGGTCTAGGCTCCCTGCCAGCTTTGGGAACATCGGCAGCAAAAGAACGATCGCGCCGTGGTACGGTGGAGTGTTTAGGGGTGTAGGGGTTTAGGGCTGGGTTTAAAGATTTCGTGCTTTAGGCTTAAGGCACTACATGTTTTGGATTGTTCTGAGTTCTGAGGTTCCTGACGGAATGGTTTGACGAACATTGTTCGCTACGAAATGGATCTTTGCAGGTTCATGACGGATTGATTTTGTGAAATTTGTTCACTGCGAAATGGATGCATCTGCAACCCTACACCAAGGTTTGACATCAGACCCAAAACTAAAAACTCAATGCAATCCAAGCTCTACCGAGGCTACGTGCCGTTGCTCAAGGCTCATTCTGACAAGCAAGATCGTTGTTACTCTGACCTGCAAAGTACTCCACTCAAGTATGTACTGTAAATAGTACGATTCTTTGTAGTTTTTTCATGTAGAGTTAAGTGGGGTTTAGGGCTTAGTAAGGTTAAGGGTTCAGCGTAAAGGGAGGGTACTAGAGTTTAGAGTCATCCGTGGATATTCAAGGCTCCGGGTAATAGTTGATTGCTCTTGCGTTTAGGGGCGTTAATGTAACAAGCATGTTTTACCTGGGCGACCAGTATCATTCCGTAACAATTGCCTAGGTTCCTGAGTAGTACCCTTTTGCCCTTTTATTTTAGGGTCTCCTTACTAAAACGAAACTGTAGGAACAATGGGACCCTTACTGTAAAGGGGCTACTCAGGAACCTAGAAGCCTCTAAGCCCTAAGCCTAAACCCTTATAGGTACCTTTAAAGGAACCCATATAGATCCCTTTAAAGGGATACCTTTATTTTAAAGGGGCTACTCAGGAACCTAGCTGCCCTGAACCTCAAACTAGCTTCGATGGACCTACGACTCCTGCGGGCTCCGTAGCTTCTTATCGTAGGGGGTTCATGGGCCGTTTTCAACCCTAAACCCTAAATCCTAATTCAAACCCTAAACCCCAAATCCTAATGTAAACCCTAAACCCTAAATCCTAATGTAAACCCTAAACCCTAAATCCTAATTCAAACCCTAAACCCCAAATCCTAATGTAAACCCTAAACCCTAAATCCTAATTCAAACCCTAAACCCCAAATCCTAATGTAAACCCTAAACCCTAAATCCTAATTCTAGGTACCTTGCGTCGGGGGTTGCACCCAGTTCGTCCAGACACGTTGTCCCCAGACCTTCAGTTGCTGGGTTTGGGGTTTAGGAGTTTAGGGTTTAGGGTTTAGGGTTTAGGGGAACCCGGTGAACGGCCCTTCCATTAAGGATGTAGCTGCCCCGGCAGTACTCCTTGTTCCTCCTTTCCATCTCAACACCCCTTTTACATCCGTTGTTTGAGCTTTTACCGCATTTATAAATACAAACCATGAGCCCTAAAGCCCCATAGACCTATAGCAGCACTTCCGAAGCTGTGGGGGATCGAGCATACTGTAGAAACGGTCCTATTATGATTATAGCCAAAACCCTCGTCAAGGATTAAGGCCTTCCTAGACACTACACCCCATATCCCCTGTAATAGAACCCTTCTAGATTCCGTTTAAGGAGCCGTACTAAGCAAGGCCCGCTTTACATAATAGCCTAATAGCATAGAGAATTCAGCATGCCAGGTGTCCGTCCACACCGAAGCATTGGGGGTGCAGACGTGGCAGAGTATCGAGGACCTAGGGTTATAAGGTTTAGGGTTTGAGGCTTCTTGCACAAGGTTACGGCTTTAGGATTTGGGGTTGTAGGGTTTAGGGTTGCAGGGTTGCAGGGTTGTCGGGTTGTGGGGTTTATAGGAGGCTGTAGGGTTGTAGGGCTGTAGGGTTTGGGGTTGAAGGCTTCCGTTAAAGGGCTACTATAAGGGATACTATAATGTGTATCATAAGGGCTTTGACATAGGGGCCATAATGGTTTGACTAGGGTTCCGTAACAAGGGTTACCGTGTGAGGGTTACTGTTAGGTTACTTCAAAGGGTTTAGGGTTAGGGTTTTCCAGAATCTAGGGGCCGGACTAGTTACCTCAGGGCTCCTGTTTAGAACTATACTAGAATGTAGCCCCAGTACAGCGACTTGTAGCTGCAAAATAGGAGCCCGAATAATTACCAACACCACCTAAGGACATCTAAAATCTAAACCCTAAACCTCAAACCCACGTGGGCTGGTCAGAGAATGCCAGTGCTACCTATGCCTTCCTCCTTGGGAGAATCCGTGTCTTGTTGCACGACCTTGCTTCATGCGGACGGAAAAGGCCCTTAAAGAAAAAACAAACAAATCCAAACCCTAAACTTAATCTCCAAACCCAAACCGCAAACCCAAGCCGCAAAATAAGGGTCCGAATAACTACAACAGCCCCTGAGGACCTCATGGTCTCTAAAAACCCCAAACCCAAGCACTAAACCGAAACCCTGAACCCTAACTCCTAAACCCTAAACCCTATACCCAAACCCTGAACCCTGAACAATAAACCCTAAACTACGAGGCATGGTCGGGCTTTCGGATTCCCAGGGTGTGGTTCAAGCTGCCTAGGATCTAGAGTAGACCCTTATTCCCGTTTTTAGGGTAGAATATCAGGAACAAGGGTGCACTTGATATTAGGGGGTTACTTGGGAATCTAGGACCTAGAGTAGGCCCTTATTCCCTTTTTCTTTTAGGGTTCAGGTTCCCTTATAAGCCCGTTTAAACCAAAAAGGGCACCCTTTTTATTCCTAGGTTACTGTTGGGTCTATCCCTTATAGCAACCCGTATAGACCCCTCGAAAAGGAACCCTTTAAACCAAAAAGGGCACCCTTTTTGTTCCTAGGTGACTGTTGGGTCTAGCTGCTGAACCTGTAGGCGCGAGGTTTTGAGCTGCCCGCAGAGTTGCGGAAAGAGGTCTGCAGGGCTTCAGGAGTTCAGCGTCTACCTTAAACTACCATAATCATGTTTGTAGGCTCTTATAATGACTTGGTAGCTGAGTGGATACACTTTACACTTTTTTGGGATAAGACTACCCACTATAGAACTGAAAGTGTACACTTTTTGTGGCTTATGAACTCAGCAACTAAGACCTTAAGCTACCATAATCATCTTTGTAGTTTCTTATTATGAACCTTATAATCGACTTTATACGGATCCTACAAAAACGTCGTTTTTTGGGAGTTTAGTGTCTAGGGTGGCGCAGGACCAGGACCGCGCGGCCGTGGCGATCGAAAACGGCTGATCCGGGAGCTCTCTCTCCCCACCCACCCCAAAACATTGACTTTAGGGTAAAGTTGAGTGTAGGGTTTCGGCTTTGGGAGAGTAGGCCTTCACCCCTGTATGTCGCTAGATTGAGCCCTGCAGCAAAGCCGAAATTCAATGTTTGAAGGGGCCAACTAATTGGAGGATCATGGGACTTAGTAAGCAAGGTTATAAGTACCTTAACTGGGGTTTTAAGTACATATAAGTATAGTTACCGTGTTCATAACCCCACTTACTAAGTCCCATGATCCTAAACACTAAACCTCGAACCCTAAACCCTAAACCAACCCAGACCCCCCCCAACGGATCAGAGCTTCCGGGCCTCTCCCCGTTTCTGGAGAGTGCTTCTGGGACGGCATCCGAGAAGGTTTAGGGTTTAGGATTTAGGGTTTAGAGTCCAGGGTCTAGGGTTTAAGTTTCTAGCAGGGGGTTTCGGGTTTAGGGTTTAACCGTTGTGGGCTTCTATAATCCCCATATACTCCCTCCGTAAACCTAACCATTGGTTTTCCTAGGAAACTGAACAAGTAAAGTAGGATTTGCAGCAGCAGCTGCCCAAAAAAGTTTCCCCAAGGAAGGCCAAGAATACTTTGACCAAGGAAGCATGGGGTTTCCCTCCTACTTTTAGGGTTTAGGGTTTAGGATTTAGGGTTTAGGGTTGGGATTTAGGGTTTAGGGTTTAGGATTTAGGGTTTAGGGTTTGGGACTTGCATGCGGGGCCGGAGTAATTTGTAAGATTTGTCCGCAGGGTACTTGAATGTACCAGTCGGATTGTATCGGACAAAACCTACAATATGAAAAACTCTAAGCAACAAGTTGAAACCCTGTAAAAACTCATAACACCCTAAGCCCTAGACCCTGAATCACTGTGGAGCCATCCCAGCTTTGGAGACGGAGACCTCCTTACCACCGGAGAAGAATTCCCAGAGACCCATTTTAGAGTTTAGGGTTTAGGACTGTCCCCCATTATGGATTCTATGTAGCTGTAACAAAAACAAACGGGGCTTCTAGAGAATTTCTATAAGAATAGCGGCCTTTTCAACAACTTCGCGAGAGAGTTTCCATGCAGAAGATCCCGGGTTAGGTTTTTCGGTTTAGGGTTTACCTGGACCCCAAACAGCCTACCTTTTTAGCGTTCCCTCATATGATTTCTTTATATAAGTCCTAAAAATTGTCGGTTATTTGGGGTTTAGGTAGAGTGTAGGGTTCAGGAGGCAGGTTTTGGAGTTTCTGTGTTAAGGGTGTAGGGTAGACTTCTCAACGGATCAACAACAAACACTGTTTTATGGAGGTTACTTTAGGGCTTAGTGTTGAAGGGTCTGAGAAACACAGGGATTTGACAAATATGCTGTGGTACTGCGTGCGAGAATGGTAGGTTACTTTTGGAGGGAATCACAAAAGGTTATAGCAGATTATAGGAAGGACTCTGTAGGCGGATGTGGCACAACAGTTTTTCATAGGTGTTTTAGCATTATTATTAACGTATGTTCCTTAATTACGAGGCAGTTGGCCCTCTGGTAAGTTACCATAGTAAAGAAACCTTGTTATTTGCTATACATCCCTATATGGCAACTTTAATCAACGTTGCTTTTTCGGAAGAAAGCAAGGTTGGAAGTGAGTGAATGATGGTTGTAAGTAGACATAGCTATAGTTATCTCACGTATAGCCCTACTTTCTAGATTCTCTGATCCTCTAAGTAACAGGAACCCAGAAGAAGGAAGCATCATCTCCTTCATTGTAAGTTGAATCAATGCCTTAATAGGAACCCAGGAGAAGGAAGAAGATCTCCGCCTTTGGGCCTGTGTTGTCGGAGCGCGCTTTTCCTTCCGGCACGCTGGGCCGCGCCATGTTCATGCACCCGCGTCCCGGCCAGGGTTCCCCGAAGTGATGAGGAATTCTGGGATGTAAGGTGAGAGGGGGTAGGGTCTTAATAACTTTCGTGCCCTTAAAAAGGGTTTAGTACGGCCTCTTTCAGGGAAAGACCGTGAAAGAGTTTGTATCCTGTAAAAGCCTTATGGGGGTTTCCGAAAATTTGGGGTACCCTATTTTGGGGTCCTTAATAATAAAGATCCTACTATTTAGGGTACTGTGTTAGAGCCCCTATTTTCGGACACGCCCTTATAAGACCCCTAAACCCTAGACCCTAAACCCTAAACCCTCTTTTGAAGCGTGATTTCGGGTCGCCTCTGGTCCGTGATGCCGCGACTTTCAGATCTTCCGCCCGGCGCGAACAAAAAAGCTTTAGGGGTTTAGGACCTTAGGGTTTTAGGGATTTGCTGAATTCCTAAACCCCTTTAATCCTAAACCATGAACCCATTTTAGGATTTACTTAATTCCCAAGCCCCTTACTTAACTACTACCTAGAAGCTCATACCCTACCCCTTTTTCAGGATACCTAGTTTTATGGTTAGGATCTGTTATCTTGAAAAGTAGGTACCCTAAAAAAAGGGGTAGGGTATGAGCCCCTAGGTAGGTTCCTAAGTAATTGCTAGGTTCCTAACCCAGACCCCCGGGAGGATCTAGAAAGTAGATCCCCTAATTTGGGGCCCTATACTACTAAGGGTACTTTATCGGAGCCCCCAATAAGGGCTCTACTTTTTGGATCCTCCCGGGGGTCTGGGAAGTAATTAGTACCCTTTTGCACTTTTCAATTCTAGGGCCCTTTATTAAAACCGACTAGTAGGAAAAAGGGCAGCCTTATTTCTAAAGGGGCTACTCAGGAACCTCAATCCTAAACCATGAACCCATGAGGTTTTATGGGTTTCGGTTTTCAGGGTTCGCATTTGACTGATGGCTCCCTGCGCAGACCCATCGAAGAACTTAAAAACTACCCTAAAAGGTATCCCACTACTATTTAGGGTTTAGGGTTCAGGTGTTGGGGTTTAAGATTTAGCTTTAGGGTTTTAGCGTTTAGGGTCTGCAATTGTTTGGAGAACACTCTTTGCCACTTCGGACCCTAAACCCTCAAATCCCCAACCCCTTCAAGCCTGAAACCCCCAAAACCTTGCACCCTCAACTTCGAACCCCTAAACCCTCAACTCTAAACCCTAAACCCTAAGCCCCTAAACCCTAAACCCTTAAGCCCCCCACCAACCCCGCACCCCACACACAAGACTAAACCTTCAATCCTAAACCGTAGATTAACCCAAAACCCACCCTGGGGACTTCTTTAAGGTTGCCTTTACGGGTTCTTTTGAACGCCCTATACCTGGGCTTTGAAGCACCATACTTTAATCCTTTTTTCTTAAAGGAACCATTATGAAATGAAAGTTTATACTTTTTTCTCCCTGGTCACTTAAAAGCCCAGTTAAATCCCGAATCCTAAACCCTCGTAAACTCTCTAAACCCTGAAGCAAAATCCTACATAATCCCTTAACCCGAAGATCTAAACTCTACACTGCAGATCGCAAAAGGGAAGAGAACTCCGGTATGCGAGTCAAAGGTGGTTTTGTACGCAGGATGCTGCTATCTAAAAGTTAGTTCACGGATGTCCATGCCAGGTCCAAGGAGGGTGGCCCCTAAACCCTAAACCTACACCTCAAGACCTTGAATCTTGAACTGTTAAGTGGTGGCTAAGCCCTAAACCCCGAAACCCCCAGAACCACACCCCGTACTTTAACTCTATACTTCAACTCCTAGCATAACGCTGCGCTTCTTGCCACCGTGCTGGGCTGCTCCTAAGTCCAAAACCCATCAACCCTGAACCCCAAAGCCCCCAACTGTGAATTCGAAAGAGCCCTTGTAGAACCCTTATGTAACACTCCTAGATTCCCTATAGAGCCCTTCTAGGACCCTTAAGGTCACACTTCCAGGTCCCTTATAGGCCATTAAGGGGACACTTCTAGGTCCCTTTAGAGCCCTTTTACCCTCCACTGCTTGCCAGCGCAGCCCTTTCTGTACAGGGGCACCTTTGGTCGGTAGCGAACCCCCTCGCGCCGAGGAATCCCTTGGCAGGACTTGCAGACCTCCTCTTTAGGGGTTTAGAGTGTGGGATTTAGGGCTTAGGGCCTTTAGGGCTCAGGTTTTCGGGCCTTTAGGGCTTAGGGTTAAGGGCTTCGATTTTTGGGTTTGATGCGTATGCAGGTTTAAGGCTTAGGGTTTACTTTGAGGCGTATAGGGATTAGGGTTTGGAGTTTCGGGCGTAGGGTTCAGGGCGTTGACCCTAGACACCCCAAAACCTCCAAGATTCCTTTTCTTACCTTCGGGTAGTAGGGAATGGAGGAATGGTAGTACTTAGAGGATCACGGGACTTAGTAAGTCAGGTTATAAGTACCCTAAGTGGGTTATAAGTAATTATAAGTATAGTTACCTTAGTTATAACCCGTGTTACTAAGTCCCATGATCCTTTAAGTAGTAGGGAATGGAGGAATGGTAGTAATGGTAGCTATAATTGTACCCCATTTCCTCCATTCCCTACTAACCAAAGGCAAGTTTTTCGCTTACGGGTTCAAAACCTGGGGTTTCCGCTCTTACTTCAGGCATCGGGATTCACACTTTTGCTGGTTTTGGTCTAGGTTTTTGGGGTTCTGGGTAAGGGTTTTGATTTAGGGTTTAGGGTTTTGGGAAGGGTTCTGGGTTTGGGGTTTAGCGCTTGACAGGGCAACAATGAGCAACATCCATGAATAAAGATAGTTACCCTGGGCTATAAACCCTAAGCCGTAAACAGCTAAAGCCCTAAACCCTAGACCACAACCCCTCAACCGTTGCAGAGCCGTTCGCCCGAAGGTGTTCCCCCAACGATGCCGAGTCAAATTCAGATTCTGGAGCAATCGCCCTACATCCCTAACCTGGGTTTTGGAGGGCCATGCTTTGTTGCTGTTGTTGGGGGACCTGTTCCTTGAAGGATCCAGCATGAAATAAATGCTTACACACCCTAAACCCTAAACCCTAAATCCTCAACCTTAACCCCTAAACCCTAAACCCTAAACCCTAAACCCCTAAACCCTAAACCCTAAACCCTAAACACGTGTTTTCCGTTTGGTTACTTCAAAGCTCAGTCAACCCCAGAGACGCTCTCAGAACTACCGCGAAGAGCCATGAAGTCTAGGGCCCCCAAAAACCACATAAGCAAGAATTAGGATAGGGATATCCCATATACACCCCCTTATAATGAAGCCCATTAAGGCAGGGATATCCCTAAACCCTAAACCCTAAACCCTATAAAAAAGTCGGCAACCCTAGAGTCCCAGTGCCCTACAGTTGGATAACGGCTTGGAGATCGTTTTTACGGTGCCTTTGCATAGTCCCTATATGGGTGGTTGTCAAAATTAGGGTCCCTTTTTGGGTCCTTATTATAATACGGCACCTAATATTTAGGATACCTAAAAAGGGACCCTAATTTTGACAACCACCCATATACACATATCACATATCAGAATACACCCTCCCACCATATCCTAGTCTCCTACCCACAGAGAAGCCCTTAAAGCAAGGCCTTCTGGGGCTTTCTTCTGGTACCCAAGAGCTTAGACCCTAAATCCTCCACCTAAACCCCAAACCCTAAATCCTCAACCTTAAACCCTAAAGCCTTAAAACACAACCTTTGGGTCAGCAGGAGTGTTGACTCCAGCTGCATGTCCTGAGTGCGGCAACCCCAGGGGGTGTGACCATTTCGCCCAAAACCCTTAACCCTGAACCCTAAAACCCTAAACCCTAGCCGTCCTTTGCCTTCTTTCGGAATTTTGGGCTCAGGTTTGTGCTATGAGCTTCTTCGGGCTGGGGTATGTATGGTCTAGGTTCCTGAGTAATACACTTTTGCTCTTTGGGGTTTCCTTATTAAAACAGAATATTAGGAAAAAGGGTGCACTTAATATTTTGGGGGGTTACTGGGGAATCTAGTCGAGGACCTAGAGTATGCTTATTCCCTGTTTTTAGGGTTCAGGTTCCCTCAAAAGCCCCTTTAAATCAAAAAGGGCATCCTTTTTATTTCTAGGTTTCTCTTGGGTCTAGTTTCGGTATCCACAGCCCCACATGCAGGCCATTTACGAAAGCCACGGATTAGCTCAAATGCCCAATCCCGACCACCGGGAGGATCGAATGTACACTCATTGTTTGGGACCTTGTACTACTCAAAGGTACGCTGCTATAAGTTTTGGGAACCGACTTGGGAGATCCTCCAAGGGTTCCTTTAAGGGTCTAGGGTTGAGGGAGATACGGTATCACCGCTTCTGGAAAATTGCTTACAACCAGCGGAAATTCCTGTGAGCGAGCTAGCCAGATCGTTGCGGCTAGGATTGCCTAGAAGATCAGATTTGATGATGACTCCGAAGCCATCGAGTCCAGGTCCTACGCCAAGATCGACGCCCTTGTTGCATCCGACATCGGCGCACAGAAGACGACAGGTGATGATGAAGTCTCGAGCGAAGATTACTCGACGAAGTTCCTAGCCACGCTAGGGACCATCATCAAGGGTAGCGTCCAGGTCGTTGAGGCTCCGAAGAGCACCCAGTGCCCTATCTGAGTCACAAGTACTGGAAAGATCAACAGGGGAGCTGGCGCTGCACTTACGACAATGCAGCGAAGCTGTTTCATCGAGTAAGTGTTCTCTTCAAGGGCGGGTTCAAGGAGAAGAACGAGCCCGAGAGGAAAAAGATCCGTGAGGCGATTGCGGGTCAGCTTTTCGCGCTGAGGTTACAGAGTGTACCTTACTGCCCTGTATTTTTAAATGTCCTAAGTCCTGAAGCCCCATAAACCCCTCACCCCACCCCGAGGGAATCTTCTGAACCCTAAACCCTAAACGTTATAGTGCTTTGGGTACTTCCTCCTAGGCGGTCCACCCGCGGCTCTGTCGGATGGGCCTCCGAGTGGTTACAGCGCGCCTCCCCAGGGCTTGTGGTGTTTTCGTGCCTTGCGGGCTTCTTTCAGTTTTGGTGTTCAGGGGTTTACTGGGTATCGAATTGAGATAAGTTTCAATTTCCCCTTTTTTCTCATAATTACAGAGCACTAAACATTAGTTTTTGGGGACTGTTGAAACCGGTTCAGGGTTTGGGGGTTTAGGGGTTTGGGGTTTATCAGGGTCTTGGGTGTTTGGAAGCTCGTGGGCTCTTCTAGGGTTCCGTAAGGCTTGTTTTGCAGGGTTTTGGGAAGGGTCTTACAGGGTGTTAAACGGTTCTACGAGGGTGAGAATACAGTGGGCAAGAATTTTGTTGAAGGTTTGTCTAAAGACATGTGCATCTGGAACCCTAAAAGCAAACCCTAAACCCTAAACCCCAAACCCTAAGCCTAAACCCTAAACCCGAAACCCGAAACCCTAAACCCTAAACCCGGTGCCTGCCACTTCTGTCGGAACTCCCAGGTTCCTTCAATGTTTTTTCGGAGTTTAGCTTCCTGAGTGGTACCCTTTTGCCCTTTTTGGTTTAGGGACCCCTTATTAGAACCAAATAGTATGAAATAGGGTACCCCTACTTAAAGGATCATGGGACTTAGTAACTCGGGTTATAACTAAGGTAACTATACTTATAATTTCTAATAATTACTTATACCCCCACTTAGGGTACTTATAACCTGACTTACTAAGTCCCGTGATCCTCTAAGTATTATAAAGGGGCTACTCAGGAACCTAGAAGCCTGTAAGCCCTAAGCCTAAACCCTTATAGTACCCTTATAGGTACCTTTAAAGGAACCCTTATAGATCCCTTTAAAGGGACACCTTTATTTTAAAGGGGCTCCTCAGGAACCTAGGAGTTTAGGACTGTTTCAAACCGTTGGTTTAGCTGGAGGGTTTAGGGTTTAGGGTTTCTTTTGGGGGCTATACGGGGTTCTAATAGGTTATACAGTATGGGAGTTTCCGAAAATGAGGGGTAGCTTTTGGGGGTCCTTATAATAAGGATCCTGCAGTTTAGGGTACTACAGGGTCCCCTATTTTCGGAAACTCCCATATTGTGGTTTACATAAAAGGTCGTGTACAAGACTTAGGGTTTAGGGTTTAGGGTTTAGATGTGCCCCTGGAGCAACCCCAGGCCCTTCACCCAAATTTTTCTCAACGCGCTTTAGCTAAAGAGCCCAAAACCTCTGAAGTATACCTTCAGCACCAACGGGGTCCGAGGGTTTAGAGTTCAGGGTGTAGGGTTTAGGGTTTGGGGAGAGGGAATATACTCCTTCGAATGTAAGGCATCTTGCTTTTTGAGGGGTATTGGGCCCCCTGGGCACGGGCTAGCAGACGCAGGGCTGGTATCGAAAGGCCAGATACATCGCTGAAATACCCATAATCCGTTGGAGTGTAGGCCCTGTTTGGTCACCCTCTTCCTTCATCCAGAAGAAGCAGTGATCCGAATATTCAGACCCTTAAAGAGTTTAGGGTTTAGCAATCATGATGCCGGATCAAAAACATCTGTTTGTAGCAGGGGCCGGGGCACTTGTACTAAGATCTGAGTGCGCACGATCGTTTACCCCATTCAAAGCGCCCACACCCCCGCACCTAAATCTTAAACCTGTGACACTAAAGCCTTAACACTAAAAGCCCTTCGTGTTTTCAATGACCCACAAGCATAGTTTGAATCTAGGGCTATATCTTATTTCGCGAATATGTCTCCAATCGTTCGTCTCGAACTCAGCCTCTTGGAGCTTTCAGTTGCTGGGTTTGAGACGAATCATACGAAGCATGAAGCGCATGTGCCGAAACGAAATGTTGCTGCCCTAGCCTCAAATCCACTCTGTTCCTAAATCCCCAAACTCTCAACCCTGTACCCTTGTTCAGGCTCTTCATATGATTTAACGTGACATAGGGGGCCCGGAGTGATTACACACACGATCCTGGCATAGTCCCTCTTGGGTAATGCTGTAATATCGCCTCTGAACCCTACTCGAATTATACGGTCCTCCATGCTGATCAATGGGTATTGGGGCATGTTGCGCTCATTGGCTTGTTTGACTGAGGCATGTTCCCTCTTTCTCGTCCGCAGCTTCTGTGACGAAGGTGCCATGCCTCAGGATCCTGGCTCGGGGTCTTACTGTGAAGGGGCTGACCAATCTGTCATATATTGATGAGGCCTCCTCAGAGTCCCGATAGAATTCATACCTTACAACATACTAAAGTTTACGAAAGCATACCATACTATACGGTGCTGTACTAAAGCTGTACTGTGATACACCACACAAGAACTAGTCCAAGTATTGAGGCCCCTGTTTCACATTGAGACATCATATCCCCAATCGTGAACCTTGCTCTCAAACCAACCTTTTCAGGGCTTCCCTACAGGCCTAAACCCTAAACCCTAAGCCGCAAACCCTAAAACCCTAAACCCCTAAGCCCTATCCCTCGGTATACCCTGAACCCTTCAGAGGTAAACCCTACTTGAAGGATCATGGGACTTAGTAAGTCGGGTTATAAATAAGGTAACTCTACTTATAACTACTTATAACCCCAATTAAGGTACTTATAACCTTACTTACTAAGTCCCATGATCCTCCAAGTAAACCCCTCTAAAAGCTGATTTCAGCCTTAAGGCCGAAACCATAAACCGTCAGCCGAAAAACCCGAAACCCGAAGCCCTAATCCTAGAACACATTGACGTCAAAATCGGCGCTCAAAGAACACCGAAGCCCGATGCATTGAACCATACTTGGAGGGTCGGGGGACTTACTAAGTAGTTATTTTATAGAGTTCTAAGTACCATAACCCCAATTAGGGCCCCATTTAGGGTACTTATAAGTCTACCTACTACCTACTTACTAAGTCCCCCGACCCTCCAAGTAAGGCGTATAGACCACATCTCCTCCATCTCTCAGAGCCCTGAGAACAGCGCCCTTGTAACACACTGGTAGAAACCTTTTCGAGTCCCACCCAGAGAGCCCAATACCCCTTAATTAAGGAATGTGGCTTAAACTATATATAGGGCTTCATATTATGATTTAAGCTATATTCCTTAATTAGGGGGTATTGGGCTCTCTGGGCAAACCTAGAGGATCATGGGACTTAGTAAGTAAGGTTATAAGTACCCTAAGTGCAGTTATAAGTAATTATAAGTATAGTTACCTTAGTTATAACCCTAGTTACTAAGTCCCATGATCCTTTAAGTNAGAGGATCATGGGACTTAGTAAGTAAGGTTATAAGTACCCTAAGTGCAGTTATAAGTAATTATAAGTATAGTTACCTTAGTTATAACCCTAGTTACTAAGTCCCATGATCCTTTAAGTAGAAACCTTTTCGAGTCCCAAACCGCCCTCTACATTTCTGGGCTTTGGAGTACCATACTTTAATACTTTTTTCTTAAAGGAACCATTATGAAATAAAAATGTGTATACTGTTTTCTCCCTGGTTACTTAAAAGCCCAGATTTCGTTCCAGCCCAGATCTTGCCCCATAAACGCAAAACTTTCACGAACGCCCGAACTCAAATCCCAAACCCTAGCCTATATGGCTTAAGCCCCAAACCTAAACCCTATCACACCGTACAAGTCGTGAAAAGCCTTGCAAAGTGCTAAGAACCTGAAGCCCTAAACCCTAAACCCACGTTTCAAGAACGCCCGGGCCTCGGCAAGGGCCCTGCAACCGAGACCTTTGCCAACACCTGGACCAGGTTGGCTGCCAGGAATCAGAGGTGATTTTGTTTTAAAACTATACATGTTTGCGTAGATCTCTAAATTAGGGTCCCTTCTATGATCCTTTTTTTTTATAAGGGTGCCGTACTATTTTGGTGATCTAATAAAGGACCCCATTTTAGAGAACTGCCCATTTTATGCTTTGGCATCTTTCCCCTGACGGGGTCGGCTCTGGTCTTTTGAAGGCAGAGTTGTTATAACTAGGTTCCTGAGTAGTGCCCTTTTAAAGGGTTCCTTAAACAGCTCCTTAAGGGTTCTATATGGGATCTATACTATGGGGGCTTAGGGTCTACTAGGTTCCTGAGTAGTGCCCTTTTGCCCTTTTTTGTTTGGGGTCCCCTTATTAAAACCAAAGAGTAGGAAAAAGGGTACCCTTATCATAAAGGCGCTACTCAGGAACCTAGATAAGCAGTCATTCTGCGATGGCTCTAATGGGGTGCATAAGGATTCATGCGGATTCGCGGGGTTGGAGTTTAGGGTTTTCTCCGGGTTGAATGGAAAGGCGTTTTTGGAATCGGCGTTTGTCATGGTCTATGGTTCTGGTTATAGTATCCTTATGGGGGGGGCTCCAAGGGGGGTAGATAACCTACTAATCCCCAGTTCTCTCTAGTCTCCCTAAGGTTCTTTTAAGGTTCCTTAAGAATCCCTTGTACCCTCCCCCCTTGATCCACCTCCCTATAATCTAGAGCGACTTAGCAGGGGGTTGGAAATTCTTTACTCGGTTCCATAGGTTTAGGATTTAGGGTTTAGGGTTTAGAGATTCGGGTTTAGGGTTTAGGGATTCTTTAATTGCTGGGTTCCATAGTAGCACAATATAGTTCCAGTCAAGTTCTATGCGGCCTTTTGGGCGAGGATCTGAAGGAGTTTTGTATGGGTTTTGGGTTGAGGGGTCGGCGCTGAGGATATGGGTCTGGGTTTCCGGCTTCATGTTTAGGGCCTTGCGAACTTTCTCTTTGATAACACGGAATACAGTTTGTCTTCTGGCAAGACTTGGAAGCGGCGCTCGAGGGCCAGGTTTTTCTTCATCCGAATCTTTTGATGCAGTAGAAACCTCATCAAACGCGACTCCCGCGTGACAATGGCACCGAACATAGCCTTTAGTTAATCACGACAGCCTGCCCTTAATCTGGCCCGGCAATTCCAGTGCTTTAAAGGGGTTCTGCGTCATCGTGCACGAAACTTAAACCGCATAATTCTGAGTTAAGAGGTGCTGGTCTCGTTGGGCGGTTCCCAAACCTCCAGTCTTAAAGCCTTATAACGCTAACCCGCACATAAAGTGTGTTAACGGTCTTGGAGTTTGGAGTTCAGGGTCTGCGGTTTAGGATTAGCGCTTAGAGTTCAGGGTTTAAGGTTTAGGGGTCTACGCACCCCTGAACGAGCATGGAAGCTTAAAGTGCCCCTCTGCGAAACGGACAGGAGTCTATGATGGGCGCGGCACTATACATACTTGATACTATACTATACTCTACTACTCTACTCCACTCTACTCTACTCTACTATATTTATACTATATGATACTCTTCTCTTCTCTACGATACTATACTCTATATACTATATGATACTTTATTATACTATGGTACATAAATCTCGGCTGGGGATGAAGTTTCTAAACCCTCAACCCTAAACCATAAACTCTAAACCCTAAACCCTTTCCGGATCCTTTCCTCCAGAGGCTTCTGCCCAGCTCGCTGTGGCCGTGGAAGGCCAAGAGCTCCTCGCTCAGAGGTTTCTTCAGGGTTCCTAATACACTATGGTTTGGGTTTGGGGTTTGGGGTTTAGGGTTTAGGGCTTGGGGATCCTAGTATAGCATTAATAGTATAGTACATAGTAAAGTATAGTAGAGTATAGTAGAGTTCGGTATAGTTTGGTATGAGATGGGATTGTATAGGCTAGGATATGTTTGGTATAGTTTGGTAAGGGATAGGATGGGAGAGTATGGGCTAGGATCGTCTAGTGTAGTGTTCGTCGTTCGGTTCAGGGATCTAGAATGGCTCTGCATTGGTTCTTCTGAAGGATATCCTGTGATTACATAGGGGGCAGGGGTTAGGGTTGTTCAAGGGATTTGGGGTACACTTGGAGCATCATGGGACTTAGCAAGTGAGCTTCTATACTCATAATTACTTGTAACCCTAAATAAGGTGCTTATAACCTTACTAAGCCCCACGATCCTCCAAGTAGGCTGTAGGGTTCAGGGTTTGGGGTTTTGTGGGGTCGTCTGGCATCCATGGCTAGGCCCTGCATGTTTTCAGGTTCGAGGTTTCAGGCTCATGGCCGAGCGGTTTGGGGGTTGGGGTGCAGGGGGTAACTTTTGTTTCGGCTTTAGGGTTTAGGGTCTAGGGTTCAGCAGCTCCGGATCGAGCAGTATTGCCGTAAATGTAAAGGGATTATTTACGGCTTTGATAGAACACCCACCCACCCAGAGTATCCCATAACGTTAAGAAAATACAGCCAAACCAGATAGGTCTGTTCACAAGTTTCTATTCAACAATGACCTTTCCATTTTGATTCGGATTACTATTTTAGGGCTCGGACCATCGTTTTAGCGTTCGAATTATCTTGTTAGGATTCGGCCGATTTTTTCAGTGTTCGGATTACTGCTTTAGGGTTCGGACACTTTTTAAGGATTCGGGCCGGTATTTCAGGGTTCGGACTACTATTTTGGCTTCGGACTCTCATTTTAGGGTTCGGACTATTAATTTCAGGGTTCGGACTGCTATTTTAGGAATTAGGACTACTATTCTAGGGTTCGGACTATCTTTTTCGGATTCAGACTATGATTTTAGGGTTTGGACGACGGTCTTAGGGTTCGAGCTATGTTTTTTAGGGTTCGGACTAATTACTGTTTTCGGATTCGAACTACTGTTTTTTTTAGGATTCGGACTACTATCTTAGGGTTAGGACTAATTTTGTAGGGAGTTCGGGTTCGGACTACTATTTTAAGATTCGGATTGCTTGTTTAGGGACGTCAGCAGCTGACGACGGCGAAGGCATGGCGGCTGCAGGCCAGACATCAGCAGGCGGCAGAGGAAGGAGAAGCCCCGTTGGGCGCCGGCACGGGGCCAGAGCAAAAAAAAAAAAAACACCACCCAGGGTGTTTTTTTGCTGCGGCCCCGGCGAGAGGCAGGGGAAGGAGAAGCCCCGTTGGACTGCCTTTCGCCAGGGGCCGGAGCAAAAAAAAACCTGGGTGTGCTTTTTTTTTTGCTCTGGCCCCGCCGAAAGGTCGCGGCGCCCAACGGAGCGCAACAAAAAAACAACACTTTGCACACCAGCGGCCCGGGGACGACAGCAAAAACAACTCTAGAAACCAATGACACGGAGCACGGGCAAAAAGGGGCCACAACAAAAAACAAAAAACACCCTGGCCACATCAGCAGCTGCCGGTTGGACACGGGTCCACATGGACAGAGCATCCGAAATGGCGACGGTGTGTGTTCTGGAGAACGGCAAGTTCCTCTCGACTTTCGACTGCTCATGGAACACAACACTGTCGAGACGCTGGCATTGTCTGCGGCAGCTTCTTTCTTCCTTGTTAACTTAGCCTTATAGTCGATTAGTTACTTGGGTTGCCTGGGGGCCTGGACGGACTACTATTTTAGGGTTCGGATTATTATTTTAGGGTTGGCCTTGGACCACGAAGGACCGGCCTTAAACCACGAAGTATTGGCCTTGAGCCACGAATTATTGGCCTTCAACCACGAATTATTGGCCTTCAACCACGAATTATTGGCTTTGAGCCACAATGCCATTAAAGTTTAAAGTAATATATGATAGAGAGGTTTAGGGTTTAGGGTTTGGGATTGAGGGTGTTCAAAACGAACATTAGGTCTTAATGGTTTTCAGTATAAGTATAGGCTGGGTGTATCAGAGTTTGGGCTTTCGGGTCTGCTTAGAGGATCATGGGACTTAGTAAGTAAGGTTATAAGTACCCTAAGTGGGGTTATAAGTAATTAGAAGTATAGTTACCTTGGTTATAACCCTACTTGTGGATCCAAAAACCTACCGTTTTATGGGTTCGACCCTCTTATTAAGGGGTCATAACCTACTATTTTGTAGGGTTTGGGGACACAGGTAGTTACTAATTCCATGATCCTTTAAGTGGGGTTAGGGTTTGGAGTTTATAGGAGTTTCGGGGGGCTTAATGGTTGATGGGGGGCTATCTGGACCACCCTCAACCCCTAAAGCCCTAAACCCCGAAAACCCCTAAACTCCTAAATCCTAAACCCCTAAAATCCTAAATCCTAAAGCCCTAAACCCCTAAAGCCCTAAACCCGAAACTCCTAAACCCTAAACTCCGAACCAGAGTTGATCTCTGCATCTGGGAGCCACTGAGGCCCAGCGAGGGCCTCCAACTGCTCCACACCGCAGCGTCGCAGGCGAACTGCTTTAGGGTTCCTAGGGTTCCTTTAAGGGTTCTTAGGGTTCCTAGGGTTCCTTTAAAGGGTACTATAAGGGGTCCTTCAAGAAATCTAGGGGTTTTAGGGGTTTAGTGATTTAGGGGGTTTTAGGGGTTAGGGGTTTAGAGTTCAGGGTTTACTCCTGAAAGGAGTAGGCTAAACAACTCGGGATTTTTTATAGGGTCGCTCTAGAATTTTATAGGGCTTTTTGCTAGGGTACTATGGGGACCTATAAGGTTATATACCAGAACCTCCCACGATTTGTGGGGTTGTATGGGCTGCAACGGGGATTTCTGAGGTTAAAAAAATAGAACCTCTGAAAACGGCCGACCTAAAGCCATCGGGTTCCTTCAAGGCTCAAGGATTTCTTTAAGGGTTCCTATGCGGGTTTAGGGCTTAGACTTTTAGTTTTCATTTGAACTTGGGTTTAAAGAGTTTACGGCTCAGTTACATGAGAGGGTTCAGGGTTTAAGGTGTAGGTGGGGTTCACGGATTTAGGGGTTTTAGAGACCGCTGCAATCAGTGTCGGGGTATTCTCGTTGCTTGAAAGAACTATGGCTTTCAAATCTATCGCGCGCTTCAGGGCTACAGTATACAGGGTGCACATGAATATTCACTCCATTCTCGGCATCTAAACCGCACACCCAAGCATATCAGCGGAATATACCGTAAATCATAATGAGGATCCCTCTGTTATCTAAGGTATATCCCTTAATTAAGGGGTTTTGGAGTCTCTGGGTAGGCCCTTGTATGAGCCTAGCTTCGGCAGTCTTGGGAGTTGCTCTTTGGGATACAGGTTCCTAGCTAAGCCAGCCTCAAATCCTAAAACTTAAATCCGAAACGCTAAATCCTAACCCTAGACCCTGAAGCCTAAACCTGTTTCCCTGAATCCTGAACCCTGGACAAGTCGCACAGAACCCTTAGGGGATCCCCGTAGGAGCTAGAACCTCTTTCCTACCTTTGTACAGTAAAACTCCAGTGGACTATTCAAAGTGTTTTTCTATCTATTGCCCCCCAACCCTCCAACCCTAAAGCCTAAACGCTTAAGCTTAAGCAACCCAAGCTTTTCCGCTCGAAGCCGCGCAGATCCGTTCCGCCTCGCCGCGGGCAGCTGCCCTAGCGATGTGTTCGGTTTAGGAGTTTTGGGAATATGGTTCGGGATTTAGGGATTTGGAGTTTGGGATATGGGGTTTGTGTTTACCCAGACCCCCGGGAGGATCTAGAAAGTAGATCCCCCAATTTGGGTACTTTATAGCAACCCCCATTAAGGGATCTTCTTTTGGATCCTCCCGGGGGTCTGGGTAAGGGCTTGGGCAGCACTCCGCGACCGTGACGCAGCAGCCCTTGAGGCTGCAGCGTGACGTAGCAGTTAAGTGAGGCCACGACCGTGATGCAGCATCCCAGTGAGGTGATCACGGGGCCAGATGGACCTTCAGCTTCAGATGTGGCACAATGTGACATTGCGTGGGCCCTGCCTGCAGAGCTGCTCCATGAAGACTGAAACTGGTGGGAGAACAGTCGGCAAGAAGGCTGGTATGGATCAGGGGGGGGGGTGAATATATATATATAGTTAATTATGTATACACACACAACACCGTTCGACCCTGTCTCAACCAGAAACTCTCACAACCCATGACTAAGGAATAGGTTTAGTTTAGAGTTTGGGGTTTAGGGTTTAGGATAAACTCACGGGTTTAGGGGTTTTGGGGCTTTAGGGTTTAGGGTTTAGACAATCAGTGTTCTCTCAATAAGAAAGGAGAGAGCTCTTCTTGCAGAAGGATATCTTCGTTCATCACAGAGGGGCATAAACCACATATCGATAGAGTTCCTAAATTCTGTCAATGACTATAAGAAATTCGGTTTCCTATGAAAGACACATGAAAGACCGCGTGTATCTGTTTAGGTTGTGTCAAAAAGGGAAAAGAAAACTCCGTCATGTTTCAAACGCATTTGATCATGAATTTAAACTTGTCGAACTTCGTAAGTTGTACGCTTTGAGTAGAAGTAGCTGCGCTTTTCTTCATACCATAGGGGATAAGGACAACTCCTTCAGTGAAAACAAACATAACAATGGTATGCTTGGCTAGCAACAACTCTAAACAGAGGTGTTGTCGATCATCCATAAAACTAAGGATAAAGCTTTGGTTCCTCATACTGAATGAAAATAATCTCCATGTATCTTCATGCTTTAGGGGAAACTAGGACAACTT
Source organism: Symbiodinium sp. clade A Y106 (assembly GCA_003297005.1). Taxonomy (NCBI): domain Eukaryota; class Dinophyceae; order Suessiales; family Symbiodiniaceae; genus Symbiodinium; species Symbiodinium sp. clade A. Next base: position 90,228 of record BGNK01000573.1, on the reverse strand, counting down.
GATTTCTTCATTGCTGCGTTCAACTAACAGTGTGCAAAACAGCTCCTGGCTCAGAACATATATCACAGGTGTCGGTGGCTTTCACTACGTGCAGTAAATAAAAAAGCTCCCGTCATCCCAATGCAATATCAAAAAGCCCCTTCTTTATCGTCATGGCAGGTGGAAACACTTCCAGTTCTTATTATGCTTAAACGAAAGCAATAAAACATTTGATTTACGTCTTGTGCAGAATTGATCTTAACTGGATTTGTGACTTTGCTCGGTGAAAGAAACGATAACTCCGTTAGTAGCTGAAGCAGCTGAAGACTCACGCATGCAATACAATGGAAACAGGCACGTCTATGTTATCCGTGAATTTGCAATACAGGGGCCTACTGTTGATGGACAAAATCCTGCATGACCCTAAGGACCCTAAACTATGGGAATTATGGTATATTACAATATGGGGGTTTCCGAAAATAGGGGACCCTAATATAGTACCTTAAATCGTAGGATCCTTATTATAAGGACCCCAAAATAAGGTACCCCTAATTTTCGGAAACTCCCATATCTTTGTCAGTATGAAGATGAACTGTGAGAATTCCTGTAGTTATTCATCTCTGCCCAAGCAACGAGCGGGGTTCTAATACATAAAGAGCCACGCCCCATCATGCAACAGCTAAAAGAGCTCCTTCGTGATCACCTCATCATCATAGGTATAATCTAGTACAAATCAATGTATGAAGATGAACTTTGAGAAGTCCTTGATTCATCTCTGCTGAAGCAACGGGCGGGGTTCTACATAAAGAGCCACGTCCCCATCGTGAGACATGATGAAAGAGACGCCTCACTGCATCATCACAAGTATAATGTGGTATCGTAGCATCATTTCAGAATACGAAGTGTGAGACGTCCTTTATTTATCTCTGCTCAAGCAAAGGGCCGGGTTCTACATTGCTTGCAAAATTTGACTCAATTCGACCGTCTTTAAAAAGGATTCGAGCCTGGCGATGTCTTTGGCAACCTCGGATGCGAAAACATCGCCAGGCTCGAAGTTCCCCAAAAGTCGCGCGCTACGGGAGTCTCTCTGCGGCCAGGCTGTGTCTGCAGGAAGCAAGCTGAATCTGTGTTTGTGGATGCGTTCATGCAGACACAAAATATTTGGTTAGCCTTGCATTCCCCAGGGGTTACAAACCGTAAACTTCTCATGCGAACTTAACCCTAAACTCCGAAAGGCCAAGCGCTGAACTCCAGTAAAACCCTACTTAAGCCCCGAAAACCCGTATAGAAACATTACGGAGCCCTAATAAAGCCTTTCTATAGCGCATACACAACCATGTAATCCCCTTTAGCACCTATCTAAACCCTAAACCATGAATCCGAAGCTTAAATCTGAATCCTTAACTTAGCAGCTTAGGTAACCTTGAACCTTTTGGGGTTTATGCAATCCTGCCATAATTGAAAGGTTAACCTTTTTGGGCTAGGCCCCCAAATTGCATAGAACATGGCAAGCAGACTGAGGCGTCCGCTTCCTTAGATGCATTGGGCCGCCTGGCGGACGTTGAGCTCCTTGGGAAGGACGGGAAACCTTGCAGTTCGTCTCCGGGTTTTAGGGATTACCCTAAGGGTCCAGGTGTCTCCTTAGGAGGGTCCGGAATCTCCTAGGGAGAGAGCCCTTGGGTCTCTTTGGGGTCTCAGAAATCCTACATTTTGAGGTTCCCTAAAGTGTTAGGACCCTTAGGGTAGGGTTTGCCTACTACGCCGGCCTTCAAAATTACCACGAGAAATCCTTAGGGTTCCAAAAAAGTAGTAGGGTTTCGGTTTATTCCCAAGAGGGTCCATATACAGCCCCCTATACCATAGACCCCTCAAAACCTTAAATCCCTTATAGAACCGCAGATAACACACAAAAAGGAACCCATTGAAGGAACATCTGTAGAAAGGGCATATCAGCAACCGAAAATCCCGAAGCTGAACGCAGGAGCATACTGGGAGCTCACTCCCAGATCTTGCAGGGAGCTCATTTCGCGCAGAACTTCTTCTTGCTGGTTTAGGGTTTAGGGCCTTGGGCGCCGGTGGTTTCGGGCTCAGGGTTTGGATTGTGCAGTGGGGCTTTTGGTCCGGGGTTTCGGGGCTCAGGGTGATAACTTTTGCTCAAGTTATGTTCACGTATCGTTGGAGTTTAGTTTGGAGTGTAGAGTCCAGGAGCTAGGGCTCAGGGCGTAGGGCGAAACTCTTTTATAAGGCTAAATACTCAAAAATTCAGACACGCTAAACCCGAAATCCAAAACCCTAAGCCCAAGCTCCTGATGATTTTATCAAGTCTCTTCAAGAACAGCCCAGGGCGCTGTTCAACTGCTTCTGAGGCCCTAAACCCTAAATCATACGCCCCTATTCTGAAATATCACTACACCCCGTAGAACAAAATCCGAATATAGAAGACGGAGCAGTGACTGTTTACCGTATTCCTGAGTAATGCGGCCCCTTCATTCCACCCACCCCTGAGCATCAAACCCCACTGACTGGCAGTTATCTGAAACCATGATATGGGAGGGAATAATTAGTAACACCATTCTCCTTATAAGGGCTCCCTTAGGGGGTCTCTAGGGATCTGCAGGATTTTATACGGGGGTTAGGAATAGTTATAGTCTCCCTTTGTAGTCCTTATTAGCCGTATTCGGATATGCTCCTGCTATTCTCACCGTCACTGCGACACCCGACGACAGCCAGGACCTACAAGACCGTTCAGGCAAGCAAGAAAGCGTTCCGACCCTAAACCCTAACCCTAAACCAACTGAAGCCCTCAGCCCGGAGAAACGGCAAAAACGAGAACCACAAGGCACCAAGGGACCGACCACATGAAAACCCTACGCCCCAAAAGCTCCCTTAAGGGGTCCTTCAAAGGGGTCCTTTAAGGGTTCCTTTAAGGTTCCTTAAAGGGGTCCTTCAAAGGGGTCCTTCAAGGGGTCCTTTAGTAGGGTCTAGGGCCTAGGGTGCAGGGCTTAGGGCCTAGGGTTTAGGGTTTAGGGTCGAAGGTTTGGGGTTCAAGGTTTAGGGGTTTAGGGTTTAGGTTTAGGCGTTTAGGGTTTAGGGGTTTAGGGGTTTAGGGTTTAGGGTTTAAGGTTTGAGGAGTTCCGAAATCGGTAGCGGAGAGGTAGGTGGGCGTTCAGGGGTTTAGGGTTCAGGTTTTGGTTGAGTTTAGTCACTACTTGGAGGATCATGGGACTTAGTAAGTAAGGTTATAAGTATCTTAATTTCGGTTATAAGTAATTATAAGTATAGTTACCTTCTTTCTAACCCCTACTTACTAATTTCCATGATCCTCCAGGTAGTGAAGTTTCCATAGTAAATGCACGTTGCTGCTCATCAGTGGACGATGAGCTTGCTTTCCTTTTGCTTCTCCTCGCCGACTTTCCTCAGAGCTGCGACGTTTCACCTGTGGCTAGGCATGCAAGCGAGTCATAAGAGCTGAACATGGCCAGTGTCAAGATCGCGGCACACCAGCTTGAAACGCAGCAGAAACAAGATGCCCACGGACATTGAACCCCGCAGAAAAGGTCAGCCAGTCTTCGGCAATTTCGAGTTTCGCATTATGACTATGTATTGATTTATTACTGTCCCTTTGAGCTTAAACATGCTTCCAGGGACACATCAGAACTGCCACTCCCCAAGCTCCAAACCTGACGTTTCTACAACAGCGGCATGGCAGCGCTAGCTTGGCAGAAATAGGCCAGTGATTCCTGCGGCCTGGCACAAACGTCAAAAGGCTGTGGCTACGTTGTAGATGTTCGATTTTGTTTGATGGAGATGGAGCTGTTTCAAGGAGTTTGGCTTTGTTGTGTGGCACTTACTTGAAAGAAAAAGGGGCTTAGTAGGTTACCACTAAGGTTGTAGTTAAAACTCTATTCGTTTATGCCACAGGACGTGATCGTTCGAAAGCCCTAAACTCTGAACCCGAAGCCCCAGACCAAACCACAACCCTAAACACTAAACCCCAAGCCGCAAACATGACCTCTAAACCCTAGGTAGACCCCTCAGCAATAAACACCCTTTCTATGAGGGCCTTGATGTTGGGATCCCTATCAAAGTCCTTGTTAAGGGAGTCTGGTAAGCTTAGGGTTTAGGGCTTTCAGGCTTTAGGGCGGTAGGGTTTCAGGGTTTCAGGGTTTTGGGGTTTAGGGTTTAGGGTTAACCTTAAACCCTAAAGCCGTAAAGCCCTAAAGCGCTAAACGCGAGGGTTTGCGGTAATGAGCAGTGGTCTGCAGTACAGTTCACTCTTTCATCTTAGCTTCTTTGGCCCTGAACCGTTGACCCTAAACCCTAAACCCTGAACCGTTGATCTCGGGCGGCCCCAGGGGTTCAGGGTTTAGGGACTACTTGAAGGATCATGGGACTTAGTAACTAGGGTTATAACTACGGTAACTATACTTATAATTACTTCTAACCCCACTTAGGGTACTTATAACCTTACTTACTAAGTCCCATGATCCTCTAAGTAGGGGTGTAGGATTTTGGGGTCTAGGGGGGTTTGGGCTTAGGGGTGTAGGATTTTGGGGTCTAGGGGTTTGGGGGTTGCAGGATTTCGGGTCTTGAGGGTTTAGTAAAGTAAATGGGTTGAGGATGGATCGCTGAAGGAGAGAACTGTGAACCAGCCAGCTTGCGAGGCACTGGAGCAGCTAATCTCTGAAGCAGAGGCAAATGAGCTAAACCACATTATACTTGAAGGATCATGGGACTTAGTAACTAGGGTTATAACTACGGTAACTATACTTATAATTACTTATAACCCCACTTAGGGTACTTATAACCTTACTTACTAAGTCCCATGATCCTCTAAGTAATCATGAATCACAACTTCTGCTCCAGGAGGAGAAGAAGCGTTTCCGAGAGGAGCTAGCCAAGGCCGGGATCAAAAAGCCGGCTTCTCCGCCGGCTTCTCCTTCGAAGGCGAGGTTCTCTTCAGGGCGTGCAAGGTCCTCCGAGCGAGCACGGTCCTCCGGTCGGCGACGATCCTCCTCTCGGTCGACAGATTGCTTCGAGAACCTGGTATAAGAGTCTCTGGCCGGTTGATGTTGCGTGTATCGCCAACCATTGAACAGACTTGGAAGAGAAGAACTGCGGGGCTCCGGCACGAGAGGGATCTAACAAATGTTCTCGTTTTTCCACGAAAGTCTGCAGCTGAGACTTGGGCTGTGGCTGTAGAGCAAACTCCCAGGTAGGGGAGAGAGAGGAAGATCACGCCCGCCACGTTCGACTGCCACATTCTCTTGCCCACATCTGAATCTCTATCCCTATCCCTAGCTCTAGCTCTACCTCTATCTCTATCTCTGTCTACGACTATTTCTTAACATCTGTATCTGCATCTAAATCTGTATCTATGCTATTATGTATCTATATCTGTACCTACATCTATATCCATGTCTGTATCTACATCTACATCTACATCTATGTATATACATGCTTATATCTCCATTTGTATCTATGTCTACATCTATGTGTGTATCTGTACCGATATTTCTACCTATATCTAGATCTATGTCAGTATCTGTATCTGCCGCTGTATCTCTATCTATTTTTATCTCAAAGCATGGTGTAGGGTTTAGGGTCTAGATTTTAGGGCTTAGGGTTCAGGGTGGAATGTTCAGTACTTAAGGTCTGGGGCTAGGGTTTAAGGTAAAGCCCCCTCCCTGCCTTCTCCTGCCACTTTGTGTGTGGTTGGGATGGGCTTTTTGAAGGGGTTGTTTGTGTTAGATCCGTTCGGGGTTCTCAAAGGATTATAGCACCGTAGAAGCAACAAGTTTTTTGCTTAACCCCAGAACCAAACCCTAAACCCCAAACCCTAGCCCTAAACCTACAGCCGATCGCCTTGAACTCCAACCTTAAGCCCAAATACAAGCCCCACGCCCCAGTGGATGACGTGCAAGGATCCCCGAGGAAGGCTTGTTATTGTTGATCGTACAGGTAGTGTTCTTCTTCTTCCTAAGTCTCACTATCCTGGTTCGTAATTACTTCTCACGTTTTACTTTGCGATCGTCAGTATAATGACTTTAACAAAGATCATCTTACCAAGGCGTGCCCTAGAACCCGAACGCCTCCAACAACCCTAGATGGGAGTTTCCGAAAATAGGGGACCCTAATATAGTACCCCAATTAGCAGGATCCTTATCATAAGGACCCCCTAATAAGGCACCCCTAATTTTGGGAACCTCCCAGATAGATACGGTATCCTCACCCAAAAGCCTGAACCCACAAACCCCGAAACACTAGTTCCTGGGCTTTGGAGTACCATACTTTATTACGTTTTTTTCTTAAAGGAACCATTATGAAATAAAAGTTTATACTTTTTTCTCCCTGGTTACTTAAAAGCCCGGATTCTCAACCCCCAAAACCCCTAACCCTAAACCCTGAAACCCCGAAAATCCTAAACCCTAAACCTTCAAGCCCCCGCTAGACCCTAAACCCTTAAGGAGCCCTTCAAAAAGAACCCGAAGTCTCCGATACCCCCTTTGCTCAAAGGAACTCTTAAAAGGTACAATTAGAGGAGTCCCCACCAGGGTTGGAGGGGTTTAGGGCTTAGGGTTTTGGGGTTTTAGGGGATAGAGTTTGGGGTTTAGGGTTTGGGGTTTTAGGGGATAGAGTTTGGGGTTTAGGGTTTTGGGGGTTTCAGAGTTTGGGGTTTCGGGGTTAATAGGGTTTAGGGTCTAGGCTTAGGGTTTTGGGGTTAGAGTTAGGGGTTTTAGGGGTTTAGGGGTTTAGGGTTCGAAGGAACCTCTATCATAGGAACTCCTCAGTTCCCGCCAAGGCGAGCCATGATGATGCAACCGCAGATGATGCAGCCGGTAGGCTTCGACCCCAATGCGGCCTACTGGCAAGGCAGGGGTTCGCTCTCTTGTGGGGATTTCTAAGAGGGTTTAGGGCGCAGAGACATGAGGAGGGGCTTGTACGCTCGGGTTTTGTAGGGGTCGCTCAAATGGATTCTGTAAGGGTTCTGGGGTGCTCTCTCTTTTCGTAGCCTGGGGCCTTTAGGTGCATTTAGGGCGTGAGTCTCTGGGGTTTTTAGGGCTTGGGGCTTTATTTAGGGACCCCAAAAAGCACATAAGCATAAGCATTTGATAGGGATATCCCTACCTTATTGGGCTTCACTATAAGGGGGTTTATATGGGATATCCCTATCCTTGTTTTTGCTTATGTGCTCTTTTGGGGCCCTATTAGTGTCTGGTCCTAAGAAAGGAAAGGGGGAATGGATCCCAATAGTAGCCCCTATAAAATTCCCAACAATAGCCCCCATAACCCATTCCCCCATTCTCTACGAACCAGACAGTCCCTAAACCCCTAACACCCTAAACCCCTAAGCCCTAAACCCTAAACTAACCAACCTCAACCCATTCCCCCTGTCTTTTGGGGCCCTATTTATGGTTTTAGGGCTCTGGGGCTTTAGGATTTCGGACCTAAGCTTTCGGGGTTTAGAGCTTCAGGAACCTGTAGGGTTTAGGGGTTTTGGGTTTAGGGGTTTAGGGTTTAGGGTTTAGGGTTTAGGGGTTTAGGGGTTTAGGGGTTTAGGGGTTTAGGGTCTAGGGTTTACGGGTTTAGGGTTTAGGGCTCTTCTTGAGGCAAGGTTGAGGATTGCGCCGGGGTTTTGAGGTCCAGCGTTACCCAAAGTAACCCTGAACAAACCCCTAATTAAACCCTAAAGGGTTCGGGGGATTGACTTCAAGACTTGACAACAGAGCCCCTTGAACGACTGCGACCTTGGCTGTTGTCCTAAACCCTATACCTTCGACCCTACTTGGAGGATCATGGGACTTAGTAAGTAGGGTTACAAATAAGGTATCTATACTTACAATTCCTTATAACCCCAATTAAGGTACTTAAAACCTTACTTACTAAGTCCCATGATCCTCCAAGTACCTAGGAATCCAAACACCTACCGTTCTCTGCCCCCGCCGACCAGCTTCGCTCCGATGATCTTGCTTTTGCTGAAGCTATAGAGTTTGAAGAACCCAGAGACTCCAATATCCCTCAATTAAGGAATTTTCCTCATATCATATTTGGGATCCTATTATAGTTTAAGGTATATTCCTTAATTAAGGGCTATTGGAGTTTGTGGGAAGGCGGAGGCACTTTGTGGAATGGTACTGTCTGCATGCTCTGGGCGATCGCCGAGTATGAAAGGGAGAGACTCGAGCATTGCTGCCACTGCACGGACTCGTTCTGCAGCCAGCCTCACTTGCATTGGATGACATTGCAGAACGTTCTTGAACAGGCCAGGGAAGGCAACAAGGAATGGAATGGAGGTATGCAAGCAGCCTCTGCTCAGGTGGTGTCCAGTTTCCTGGGCATGTCCTTGAAAATTCTCCAGATGTACATGCCTGGGTATGTTGGTGGCACCAAACACACCACGACCGCACATTTGCGCACCCCGCTGCATGGAGAAACCTTCGCTGCCGATTCAACAGGTTCGACCCAAGCCTAGTCTGCGCATTGGCGAGAATGTGTCACGGACATTTCATCACCTACTATTTTGTAGGGTTTGGGGTCACAAGACCCTAAGCCCTAGACCTCAAATCGAGAAGTCTACAGAGTCAACAACGCTCGACCTTAACCCTAACCAAACCCTTAAAGGAATCCATAAAGACCCTAAGCCCTAAACCCTAACCCTAGCCCTAAACCTGAAATCCTTCACAGACTCGATGGGACGAGGCATGGCCCTTGCGCAGCAGCAGAGCGCATGGCCCCTCGGTGACAATGCGTAGAAGCGAGGGATCTCCTTTCAGGTTTGGTAGGTTTTAAGGCTTTAAAGTTTAGGGTTTTAGGGAGTTTTAAAGTTTAGGGTTTTAGGGTTTTAAAGTTTAGGGTTTTAGAGTTTAGGGTTTTAAGTTTAGGGTTTTAGGGTTTTAAAGTTTAGGGTTTTGAAGTTTAGGGTTTTAAGTTTAGGGATTTCAGGTTTTTCAAGTTTAGGATTTAGGGTTTGAGGGCTTTGTGTAGTATTTAGGGTTTTAGGGCATTAGGGTTTTAAAGTTTAGGGTTTAGGGTTTAGGGTTTTGGGCTTGTGCGGGTTTAGGGGTTTAAGGTTTAGGAATTAGGGCGTGTTTTTTTTTTCGGTGTAGTGTAGGGATTAGGAATTTGGAGTGTAGGGTGTTTAGGGTTTAGCGTTTAGGGGTCTAGAGGTTTAGGGGTTTAGCGGGTTTAGGACCCAGGGGTTTTGGGGTTTAGGGCTGTCAGGGGTCAAAGGGCTTGGGGTTTAGCAGTCGAAGGGTTCAGGGCAAGTTTAGGGGTTTAGGGATTTAAGGGTTTTGGAGGGTTTGAGGTCCAGGGATCTCACTTCAGGTTTCGGGATTTGAGGGTTTTGGAGGGTTTGAGGTCCAGGGATCTCACTTCAGGTTTCGTTTACATTTGTTTGTTTATATATATATGTGTGTGTAGATATGATAAACCCTAAACCCTATATACCATAGGGGTATTTAAAAATACTTGTTATGTTCGCTTCCTACACCCCTAAGAGACAACTAAAATCACAATTTTGCTAGGTTTCTAAGTTCAGTGTAGATACCCTAAACCCTAAACCGTGAGCTTGACGGCGTTGCAGTTTGCATTTCCGGCCGAGACCTTCGCAGGTGCTTCCATGTTTAGGGCTTTAGGGATTTGGCCGTAGTATCATAATTTAAAAGGTTAACCTTTTGGGCTAGGGTACTCAGAGCCCTTAAGTAGGGTTCCAGGGTTTAGGGATGTGGCGGTTTTTGGTTTAGTTGCGGTTGCCCTGTTTCCGCGGCATCGGGTTTTCGTGCTTGGATACAAAATAGTGGGGCTTAGGTGTACTTAGAAATACTTTTTGAGTTTTGGTTCCTACAATCCTCAATAAATTGAAACAGCTAAAATTATGATTTTTGCTAGGGGTCTAAGTTCAGTAAGTAGTGGGTTTTGGCAGGTCAAGGTAGACCCCAAATCACCCCTCCCGCCCCCAGCCTTCCCCTTCGACCCAACATTCCCTGCTTTAAGCCGCTCTTACCGGCCCCTCTGAGGATCCAGCCTCCTGCGCCGGTGTCGCCCCAGGTGCTCGGCTTCGGTTTAGGGCAGGATCTTTGGCGGGTTTCGCAGGGTTTCTAGGGCGTTGTAGCGGTTTATGGGTTGGCTTTTTGGTTTTGAGGTGGGGGGTTAGGGCTTTCGCTTTCAGGAGCTTGGGTTCAGGGTGTTAGGTTTTTAGGGCGTTGATGCTTGAGGGGTTTAGGGATGTAGGGTGCGGGCAGCGTTTAGGCTGTGTGTGTGTGTCTGTGTGTGTGTGTGTGGGTGTGGGTGTGGGTGTGGGTGTGTGTGTGTGTGTATGTGTGTGTGTGTGTGTAGACTTGTGGGTCGCCGGGGCAGAGAAAATTGGAAGCATCAGTGCAGCGGGCCTCATGTTGGCTTTGGCCGCAGGGTTTATCGGGATGGTTCGATATGTTTTTTTTGGGTTCGGGTCAAAGGCGCCCATGGAAGAGAACGGTTTCTGCCATTGTAACCGGGATAGCTGAATTAGGAGAAGCGTATAGTCGTATAGTTTTGATATGAGTTCTAGACTAGAATCATATGGGAGTTTCCGAAAATAGGGGACTCTAAAAGAGTACCCCAAATAGTAGGATCCTTATTATGAAGACCCAAGAATAGGGTACCCCTAATTTTCGGAAACTCCCATATTCTTAAAGCTTTCAAGGCCTTAAAACCCTAAACGCCTAGTAGTTGGTCAAGTTGGTCCTTAGATACTGTGCACCTTGGGTGTTCATATAGGAGTTTCCGAAAATAGGGGACCCTAATTTAGCACACTAAATAGTAGGATCCTTATTATCAGCATTCCAAAAAAAGGTACACCTATTTTTGGAAACTCCCATATGAGCCCGAAGTTTCGTTTTGAGTTTAAGTTTGGGATTTAGAGTTCCGGGTTTACAGTTTACTGGTTTAGGGTTCAGGGCTTTAGGGTCTTTGGGGTTGGACATACCTGAACCCTAAACCTCTAAGCCCCCTAAACCTAAACCCCTCAAGCCCAAAACCCCCAGACCCCTCAACCCTAAAACCCCTAAAACCCTAAAACCCCTAAACCCTAAAACCCTCATCCCCTAAACCCTAAACCCCTAAAGCCCTAAGCCCTAAGCCCTAACCCTAAAGCCGAGGTGCCCTGGGGCCAGCCGGATCCTTATGGGTGGGCCCAAGCACAGGACACCACGAAGAAGGGTTCAGATCCGGAGGGTTGTAGGGTTTAGGGTTTTCGGATCTAGGGTTGAGGGTTTGGGGGTTTAGGGTTTAGGGTTTAGGGCTTAGAGGCTATGTCCTGAGTTTAGGATTTTTAGGGTTGTTTTCGGGTTTAGGGTTTAGGGTTGAGGATGTTTAGAGGTTAGGGTGTAGGACTTTCAGCATTGGGCTCAGGGGTTGGAGCTTTGTTTGTATACCAAAGTTCGTTCTTGTAAGACGTTGAGTAAAAATGTGATCTATAAGGTTCACAAGGGGTGTTATAGGAATCTTGACAGGGTTCTGCAGATGTATAAACAGGTACAAAAATAAATCAATGTATGAATAAATACATAAATAAATGCTTAAATAGATATATAAATAAATCATCAATACATAAATAAATATAAATAAATAAATAAACAAATAAAGAAATAAATAAATAAATAAATAAATATAAATATATATATATATATATATGTATATCAGGGTTCAGCTTTATGGCTTAGGGTTTAGTTCTTTGGGTTTAGAGTTTAGGCTCCTGGGTGTTCTTCTGGTTGGCCCTTAGGACTTTAACTTTTTGGGTTTCTATATGCACTATAATAAGGAGGCAAAAAGTTTAACTTTTAGGAGGGGTTCAGAAGGGAGGGCCTATTTTTTGGGGTCTTTTTTTTTTTAGGTCTTTTTTTTTTTTGGGGGGGGGGGGGGGGGTTTNGACAACAACAACAGCAAGGTAGTGTCAGTTTTCTTGACAGGAACTAAGAAAAATCACACCAAATCCGTCCAAGATGCAAGCTGAATAGTGTTTCTCTTGGGTCAAACCAAGCAAAAGAAAGAAGCAAAGTCGAAAATGTACGGCAAACGGTTTATTCCCTGGAAAAACGCAAGGTGGCGTACTCTTCGCTCGAAGTATTGTAGGTTTTTCTTGGGAAAACCAAAGACAATCACACGCAGTCCGTGCACGATGGTAAAAAAGACGTTGTCCCGACAAAAACCTAAGATAACGTACGTNACTCTTCGCTCGAAGTATTGTAGGTTTTTCTTGGGAAAACCAAAGACAATCACACGCAGTCCGTGCACGATGGTAAAAAAGACGTTGTCCCGACAAAAACCTAAGATAACGTACGTTTTGCGCAAGTAAATGTAGGTCTTCCCGCGGAAAACCAAGAGGAATTACACCAAATCCGTCCAAAATGTAAGAAAAACAGTGTTTTCCCGAGGGAAAATCAAGGACAAGACTATGTTTTTTCGTAAGGAAACCAAGGAAAATCACACCAAATCCGTCCAAAACGTAAGGGAACTGGTGTTTTCCCTGGGAAAAACCAAGGAAAAGCAACAAAAAAAAAGACCCCCACAAAAAAGACCCCCAAAAAAATTCACCCGTTCAGAAGTCGGCCAAGGCTCGTTTGCCTCCGAAGCCTTCGGTAGCTTTTTGGTTTTAGGGTTCGGGGTTAATTATTCTCGCTTGCTGGGTAGGTATCCTTCCTGTTTGGGTTTGTACAATCCCACCATAGATCAAAGTTAAAGGTTAACGATTCTCAGATTCAAGGAACTTAGCAACTATGTCGTTTAGGGGTTAAACTTACGGGAAGACGCCACTGTCACCATTAAAGGTTCCCGCAAGTGGCGCCTGATTTAACAATTTCCCTAAACTTCACGATTCTTTCTAGACCTCCCGAATCCAACCACCAAGAGATTGCAAAGCGCCGAGGAAGGCTTTGCACTAAACCCTAAACCCCAATTCATTATTTACGAGCCATATAGGGCTTAGGATTCAGGGTTTAGGGCCTGTTTTGGACGCTTCAATACGTAAACCCGAGGCACTAGACCAGATCTAGAATCTAGAAGGACTCCGAGACCTTGGATGTAGGGACCGGAATAATTAGAAATAGGAGTGTCCCCTGATAGTCCCAATAAATATATTTTTAGAGCAATCAATTTACTCCAAAACCCTATTCTAGTTATTCAGGCCCCGAAGATAGGCCCCCCCAAAGTCTAAGCCTTGACAGTCACCCTAAACGCTAAACACTAGACCCTCAACCCTCAACCCTAGCCCTTTTTCTAGCATCCCCAGGAGATGTCGCCGTATGGCGCGTCGTACCCATCCTTTGGCATGGATGCTGCAGCTCGAGAAGTTTCATTTCATTTTTTTCGCCCGAGTTTGGGGTTCCGGCCTGTGTCTTGCAAGGGTTACACCAAAGCGGGTTCGACAAGGGAATCCAAAAAAAATTTAAGGTTTGGGGTTTACTCTTTGGGGTTTAGGTTTCGAGGCTTGGAGTTTGCACGCTTGGGGTTTTGGGTTTTAGGGTTTAGGGTAGGCTTTTGGGGATTCAGGAGTTGCGGGCTCTACTGTAGGTCCTATGTAGTCTTCAAGAAGCTTGCAAGTAAGCTTGCAATTGTTGCACGCCCAGTTAAATTAAGGCAATCATGGGTGGGTTGGATATTGGTGTTATTATTCTGCCTGTGTGATTTTCTGTGTTGTTCGGGGGGCTGGGGGCTAGCTGTGCTCTGGTATCCTCTCCAGCACAACGTTTCAGAATCAGGTTCAGGTTTCCTTATATTTATTATAACCAAGACACACTTATGATGATTATGATACCGAATCCCATACTCGCCTGTCAATGAAACCCGAGCTCTGGGTTGAACCCTGAAACCGTCCCCCCTAAACCTTAAATGCCTACCCTTACACCCCAAACCCAAACCCTAAAGTCTTAATGCGTTCATTCTTTAAATTTATAAACCCAAATCCTACAGTTGGCTCTAAAGTCTTAGTTAATTGCACCTTTAAACCCTAAACCCCAAAGTTTTAATTAGTTAAAAGAGCTTCTGCAGATAGAACTTCTCAAACCCAGGCAGGGGAGTTCATGCAGATGCTGGGCATCGACCCGTCAGAGGAGCGACTCCGTGTTGGTTTACCATTGCCAGGGTTTAGAGGTTTAGGGTTTAGGGGTTTAGGGGTTGGGGGTTTAGGGTTTAAGGATTTGACGGGCCAAAGTTCCTTTACCGCTAAGGACTTAAACTTATTGGCACACACTCCTGGGCTTTTGAGTACCATACTTTAATAATACTTTTTTCTTAAAGGAACCATTATGAAATAAAAGTTTATACTACTTTTTTCTCCCTGGTTACTTAAAAGCCCAGATAAGCACTAATCATGTACCGTTAAAGTCAGTTCATAATTATGGGAGAAGCTATGCCTCATAGGGATTTTGTAATTCTGCTGTCCGTTTCCCCAAAGGTTCACAACACCATAAAGGATTGCTACAGTAGAACCACCGTAGACTGAAGAAGCCCTTCAAAAGGAACACCCTAAAAGCTAAACACCTTAAGTTTAAATCCTGAGCCCCCGAAGCCCCAAACTTTCAAGCCCTATTCCGTCAATCCAGAGAGATTGCACCAAAACCCGCCCAAGAGCGCTACAACTCGGTTTTTGCCAGCCTGTCGATTTCAGTCAACATAGCGCTCAGCGGGAGATTGGCACAAGAGAATAGAGACGCAACAAGAGCCCATCGGCAAACAAAAGGCTCTGTCACAACGAGTAGAGCAATCTTCTCAAAGAGGGGATGGCAATCAAGATTCAACGGACTGGGCTCAGCATCACCCGAAACTGCAATGCTATGCCCAAGCAGTGGAGGAGCGATCACGGCCACTGGAATCTTGACATTGCGCTTGTCGGAAACAGCAAGAATGAAGTACGATGTCGACATAAACAAAGCGCTCGGAGCAGGTGCACCAGAGAATGACCCTCTAGCCGCTTCAGGGTTCAGGGTTTAGGTTTTGAGTTCTGGGGATTAAAAACTCAGGCCAAATCCTTGAAGCTTGCAAACTGTTCAAGTTTTTGGTGTGCGGTGTGCATAGCCACTGCCAGGAAAGTCTACACCTGGTCCTGTTTCAAGCCAGGACGTCTACTTCGGCTGGATCGCAGAGTATGGTTTGCAGAGTGAGGCGCGGCATGTTTTCTTCAGCATCTCCTACATTTGAACCAGATGCTCAGCGTTTTCAGGGTCCTGCGCTGTACAGCTTAGGGGTTGTGAAAGAGTTGTGATTAGTTTCGTTGTGAGTGTTTAAAGCCTGAAGATTTGGGACCCTGTCTTGAGGGTCTTCCCATTGTATATGTCCGCAACTCTGAGGTGACCTTTATGCACCGTTTTGGGTTTGTATATTCCCTTTATGTATGTATGCATGCACGTGTGCATGCACGGATGTATGTGTGTCTATGTACGTATGTATGTATCTACGTAGGTATGTATGTGTGCATGTACGTATGTATGTATGGATGTATGTATGTATGTATGCCTGTGTGTGTTTGTGTATGTCTCTGTGTATGTGTGCATGCATGCATGCCTTAGCCCTGAACCCTCATGAGACGACTATTGGTAGAATCACGAGACTTAGTAAGTTAGGTTACCATAAAGGGCTCCTCAAAGGGATCTATAGGGTTCCTTAGAGGGATCTACAAGGTTTAGGGTTTGGAGGATCATAGGACTTAGTAAGTAAGGTTATAAGTACCTTACTTGGGGTTACAAGAAGTTTTTGTTGCCTTATGTGATTTTTTAGGCATGCCTAAAAAATCAGATCAGGTACTGTGGCGAAGTACCTTACTTGGGGTTACAAGAAGTTTTTGTTGCCTTATGTATAACCTTGTTTCTATGTCCCATGATCGTCCAAGTACTGGTAGGCATTATAACTTTGGCATGCTTCGTTACATGGGGTCTACAAGAGCGACAGGCATAGAACCCACCCCGCAAAGACCCTGTACCGTTGTGAAGGATCATGAGTAGCTCTGCCTTTTTAGAGTAACTGTCAAAGTTTAGGGTACCCTTTTAGGTAGGATTTAGGGGTTTAGGGTTCAGGGGTTTTAGGGATCATGGTCATGGGTAGTTATAGTTGTTAGTAGGGCACATCTGCAGCTTTGGTTATTATAGAAGCCTAAATAACTACCAAAATTATTCCTTAGGGTTCCTTAATATAACTATACTATAAAAGAGCCCAAGACCCTGTTCTAAGTATTAAGGCCCCGACATTACTCATTACCCCCTGCAACTTCTTGGAGTCCCCTTCTCACCGTTCACTTGGACCCCGAACCCCAATGCTGTCAAGCCTGCCTGAACCATCAATGAGCTACTTTCGTGGGGCTCCTTGCTGCAGCTTCCTTACATTCCTTAGGTTTAAAAAAAGTGCTCAAACAAGCATGGTTCGCAGGGTTTGGTGTGACCCCTAGACCCTTAGCCCTAAGATGCAAGCCGCGAACGAAACCCGATGCCCCCGGGGATGTCGGCCACGCGCAGGCGCTGCCGCCGCGCTGGGCCAGCGGCGTGGCTCTTTGGCGGCAAAACGGGGGCCCACGGTTAAGGGCTTAGGGTTTAGGGTTTAAAGTTTAGGGTTTAGGGGGCTGGCTGGTTACCATGAGTTCTGCAAGACTGTTTACAGTCTAGCTTAGGGCTCAGGGTCTTCTGTTGGGGTTTAGATTTTGTGTAGGATAGGGTTAAGGGTCCAGGCTTCAGGGTTTAGGGCCAGGGTTGAGGGGTTTGGGGTTTTAGGGTTTAGGGTTGAGGCCTGTCTTAGTCAATGAGAAAAGTCTAAACTTAGTGTTTTTTGTTTTAAGTTTGTGTGGATATAGACAAGTTCAACACGTTAGGGCGGTACTCAGAGATCTCAATATCCCTTAATTAGGGAATATACCTTAAACTATAGGGGCCTTAATTAATAGGATGGTTTAAGGTATATTCCCTAATTAAGGAGTATTGGGGTCTCTGGGTATTGCAGGGGAGAGCAGGTTGCATGTTCGCTCTCACCCAAGTTTGCAAATGGGGCCTATAGAGGCCTTAATAATTACCTATACTATTTTGGGGGTTCCTTATTGTAATTATAGTATAATATACACCAAAACCCTGTTCCAATTATTAAGGCCCCTATATTAGGTCAATGTTGCCTTGTTAGGGAAGAGACCCGGGACAGATCCCCCTTCTAACTGCCACCCAATTAGAAGACAGGCGATTGTTTGGATTGAAACCCTAAACCCTAAACCCTAAATGGGAGTTTCCGAAAATAGGGGACCCTGATGTAGTACCCTAAATAGTAGGATCCTTACTATAAGGACCCCAAAATAAGGTACCCCCCATTTTCGGAAACCTCCAAATGAAGTTTTGAAAGCGGAACCCGAAGGTCCTCCGTGTTCGACACGTGGAATGCTAACATACATATGGGTAATTGTCAAAATTAAGGTCCCTTTTTGGGTACCCTAAATAATAGGCGCCGTATCATAATAGGGGCCCAAAAAGGGACCATAATTTTGACAGCCACCCATATGCAGTTGCACCTTATTCTATACCCTAACCCCTCAGCCCCTAAACCCTGCACAGTGATGCATTCCGCAGTTGCCACGAAAGCCAAAGAGCGCTCAGACTACGGTTCGTGGTATATACCTTTACTTGGTTGACCGGTAGCGTCCTTCTCTTTTTCTGGGGGAAGTTGGGGTAGGTCTTCAAAACTGAAGACTGGGAAAAAGGGTACGCTTTACTATAAGGGAGTACTGGGGAGCCTAGTTTATGTTTTGCGTGGTGTACAAGTGCATCGATGCATGAGCCTTGTGGGAAAGTTCGGATCCCTGAACCTCAACGCCCCTAAACCCAAAACCCCGCACATCCTGATGGAGGTTCTGGTAAAAGTCGGCCGCGCGAAGTAGCCGCTGAGCAATGCTCGAAGCGAAAAGTGCCTTGAGGATGACCCCGAAAACTGGAGGAACCTGCTCGCCATAGAGCTTGTTATTGTGCTGACCTGCGGGACTGGTGGTATCACCTTCTCAGCTTGCATGCGCAGAGGTTCGCAGCACGGTTTGGCTTAAACTGGGGCACGAACAAGCTTCACCAGCTGTTCGAGGAATATATATGATGCAGGGCTGTGGGGATTGGGGAGATTCCAGGATGTTTGCCGTTCATATGTGGTTAGAGTCCTCAACGACTACCAAAACTTGGAGACGGATGACCCGCCGAGTAGCCGACCCCAACCATTATCCGAACTAGCCTTGCAGCTAAACATCTTTAGTCATGTGGACTCATCAGATTCAGGTCAGGAAAAGTAGTAGCAGCCGTCGCCAACATTAAGGCTTGCAGTGGCGATGAGAAAAGAAAAGGTACTGGTTCAGTTGCTCGTAAACGGTTCATTAGCCGTCACATCTTTTCAGACATTGAGCAAGGGAAGAGAAGTGCAATTCCTAAGCAAACTTTGGTTTGGGAATCTAGGGCCCGGTGCGAAACCCTACCTAAACCCTAAACCCTACAAACACTTCACCCATGACGCCCTTGTGCTGGAACCCTAAGCTCTAAAACCCTACACCCTGACAGCTTATGCCTGACCCCTGAACCCTTAAAGCCTGAAACACCATGAACCTATCCTAAACTTCCTAAACCTTAGCCCTACTTGGAGGCACTTTTGGCTTAGTAAGTTTACTTAGTATCCCCTAGAAACCATATTATAATCCCCCATAACCCACCTTACTAACCCTACTTACTAAGTCAAAAGGGCCTCCAAGTAACCCTAAAGATCCTACTTGGAGGGTCGGGGGACTTAGTAAGTAGGTAGTAAGTAGACTTATAAGTACCCTAAAAGGGACCCTAATTGGGCTTATGGTACTTATAACTCTATAAAATAGCTACTTAGTAAGTCCCCCGACCCTCCAAGTAATCTTGAACGCCGAGACCCTAAAGCCTCCAAAGCCTGAACCCTAAAGCCCTAAACCCTACCCAGAGAGCCCAATACCCCTTAATTAAGGAATACCTAGGGTTCCTTTAAGGGATCTATAGGGTTTAGGATTTAAGGGAGCCCAATACCCCTTAATTAAGGAATCTAGCTTAAATCATAATATGAAGCCCTATATAATTTAAGCTATATTCCGTAATTAAGGGGTATTGGGCTCTTTAGGTAGAACCTTAAAGGATCCCTTAAAGGAGCTTCATTACGAATTCTTAACAGAAGCCCTTAAAAGGAACCTTTACAATGAGGAAACTTAAACCACCCCTCCGTGCCAGCCTAGGATGCTCAGACCGGGCGCAGGGGCCCCTGTCTTCATCGCTCTGGTTTAAGTGCTTAGGGTTCAAGGGTCTGGGGTTTAAGGGTTTCAGGGTTCAGGGGTTTAAGGGTTTAGGGGTTTAAGGTGTTGGACCCTTAGGGCTAAGACCCTCGACGTTTCTTCTGTCCTTGCCAGGACATACGGAAGAAGACTTGCCAACACAGCAACCCTTTTAAGACCAGCTTATGGAAGACATTTCGAAACTTCAGAATCCTTTGGGGCCTGAGCCTTACATCAAGGGCTGGGAAAGACAATGTTGGAGGAGCATTTGCGGAGGGGTGTGTTTTGGCGTGTAAAACGACGCAGCAAGATCTCGGAAATGATCCCCGCCTTTGCAAGGACTCGTTGGGAATGTGGCCCGCCGCAAATGTGTGCTTGAGATTCGAAAGCTCATGTCAGTAGGTAGCTTTCTGGCATCCAGCTGTAAACCAGAGGGGGCCAGGTTTTGGGTTGGGGGTTTAAGATGGTGAGGGTCTTGGGTTTTAATTTAAGGGTTTGTAGGCGTTATAGCGCTTGGTCCTGAGGGTTTACGGTGTGAACCCTAAACCCCACCCGGTCAGGTTTCAGGGTGTTAGGGTTTCCTGCAGCATTTCGTCGTCCTGGGTTCTGTACAGATCATGGTAGGGACTTTGTTGTAGGGTGTCTGAGATTTCTGATATTTTTGCAGCGTGACGTGCTGCACGTGTCTTCTGACAGGCTTGGAGTTGAGGGTCGTGTTTGCAGTCTTCTGGAGCCTTATAAGCCTGCAAAACCATAAACCACATTGTTTCCCCACACGTTGCCCATGACAGGAAGGTGTATAGGGTCTTTAAGGGCCCGAACTAGGGCGTCCCCCTTTTAAATTAGGCATCTGAAGAAACCAGGACGAGGTGGTGCGGTCGGAATGCTTATGCTAATGTTCCCTGTTTTCTGAAAGCTCGCATGTAAGTTAGTCTTTTTCGATATTCGGCACGGCTACACAGCAAAGTCAGGCGACCGTTCACCATGGTTGTGTGTCTATATACAGGTAGCAAGAGACAACCAAACAACAAGATCGAGAGGCCCTGACGGGGACCAGAAAGCAATGGTCAGAATAATGTCACTATAGAAGCCTGAATGATCGCCAATGCTTTTCCATCGAGTCCCTTGATATAGCTGTACGATGATATGCTCAAAAAACCGTATTCTTATGTTCAAGGCCCCTACATGAATTATTTTAGTCTGTAGATGGCGAGAGTGGGACTCCGAGTTTGCTTGTGCAACATGTACAGCCCTGAGGACCAAATTACCAATTGAAGCGATATTAGGGTTCTGATGATTTAGAGTAGTATCCCTGGAGGCTGAGGAGCACACCAATGCGAGTTGGCCGATCTGCAGGGGCGGCACTAGTGCGAGTTGGCCGATCTGCAGGGCGACCTGCACCGCCAAAGCAGCGACGTCCGCTCCCTGAGGGAGGCGCTGCACTCACTGGCAGAGACCTCTAGATGGGAGATCGTTGCCATCCAGCGTCGCCTTGCAGAGTACGACGCCTACTTCTTTCCCCAAGGCGGAACTATGGCTGCGACTGGTAACTTTCCTGTGGGGTTCTCAGAAGCTGGTTTTTGGGCCTGGGGACCGAAACAATGGGCTGGCTCTGCGCAAGGGAGTATTGACCTGGGCCCATTTTTCTTGCCTGAGAACCCAGAAGGAAATTTGGCAGCTGCGACCTACTCGGTCTGGATTCTCCAACAAGGAGGTGTGGAGTTGTGCGTACAACAAACATCGGAGCCCGGTTTGCTGCCCCCAATTACCCGCATTAATAGGAACCTTAGTAATTAGGACAGGGTTTAGGATTAGTCTTCATTCTTCTTGGGCTAGTTTTCAATTTTGGGGCCTTTTGAATTCTGCTCTTTGTTGTATCTACATGGATCTCGAACACATTTCAATTAGCCTGCATCCGGATGGCAGTGGTGCAAATTTGTTGCTGTTTTGTACTCTAAGCTCTAATAGATTCCCTACCAACCAAACCTTCTCATGGAATACTTTTTGCATACATCGTGCTCAAGGCATCTACTACGTCAACACAGACGATGGCACCAGCCTTTTGTCTGAAATGGGCGCTTCGCTTGGTCCAACTCTGGTGGTGAGGATCATGACGATAGTGCCGGTCTAACGGTGAAGATGATGATGATGATGTTGATCTCGGCACGGATGCTGACATACGTGTAAGAATATGTCTACAGCTGTGACGATTGTCGTCATTTTCAAGAAGTAGTATCACAACCAGTTCCTTAACTTCAACAGTTCCACCTTTCTCTCGAGCGTATTGAACCCCCCCCACCCCAAAGCGGCAAGCTTGCTAAATCTCCGACCCGTCATGAAAACTTGAGTGATATGTCACGGGGTGTATTTGGTGAGCGCTTCAAGAATCAGACATGCCATTCAGGGTTTAGGGGTCAGGCTCGCAAGCCCTCTTACAGATACATGAGAGAACTCCCAGAATGCTTATTTCAACTGTTTTGATCACACGCAGAATCCGTGTAAAAGCTCCACAACTCTTTTAAAACCAAAATCTTTAAACATTTTAATGTGGAGGTCTGAATCTTCAGCAATAAAATCCTTCTAGCCCCTTTATTGCCCTCTATATCTTTATAACTAAACGGAAATGTACCCCAAGAGCCATAAACATCATTCCACAAGGCAGACCTAAACCTTAAACTTCAACAAACGATTGTGACGCTAAGCCATAAACCCTAAACCCTTCAACCCCTAAACCTCCACATCCCTAAGCCCCACGCCTAGGCCTTACAATATGCCCCAACAGTGCGAAACCTTTGAAATTATGCAAGAATCCACCCTCAAACCCTCTTCCAATTATCAAGGCGCTTAGATTACCCCCCAACCACCCCCTAGATTATTATAGTTATAGCAGAGTATACCCCAAACGCCTATTCTGGTTATTAGGGCTCTATATATATTACCCCAACAACCCTAAACCCTAAACCCTAAACCGTCCTAAACCCTAAACCCTAAACCCTATAACAACCCTGCGGCCCCAAAGCTCTCCACCCCCGAAGCTCCAACCAAAACCTTTGAATCTCAACCGCTCATCATTAAATTGGGTTTAGGCATTTAGGGTTTAGGGTTTAGGGTTTAGGCATTTAGGGTTTAGGGTTTAGGGTTTAGGGCCCTGCATTCGCCCGAACAGCCCTAAACCCACAACATCCCACAACCGTTTCAGACGGCTAAAACAGTTTAAAACTCTCAATCCCTAACAACAACCGAAACCCGAACCTTCGCAAAAACAAGCCCCAAGCCCCAAACCCGAAACCTTAAGCCCTAAACCCTGAACTTCTCAAAAACAGCCCCCCAAGCCTTGAAAAAGAAGCACGATGCCGAGGCACCTGGGAGAATCCGCTCTGCAACGCCCTGCGCACGGTCATCGACATTGGCCGCTTCTATTTGCAGGCGAGGGTGAGATACATTTTAGATCATTTCAGGGTTTAGTTAGGGGTTTGTGAATTTGTAGGGTTTTGGGGTTCAGGGGTTCGGGGTTAGCGGGTTTGTGGAGGTTTTGGGGTAGTTTGCGGTTGAGGCGAGTGGTTTAGGGTGTCAGGCTTAGCGTTTATTGGTATAGACTATAGACCAGCTGTCAGACCGCACGAAACGAGCCACAACCAGGGTGTTGTTGGAGCGTGAATCGGGCGTTGGGGTGTAACGTCTTGCTGGAGTTCAAGGTCGGCATGGAAGTGCACAGAAATCTCCACCTCAAGCCTAAATACTCAACCTGCAAACCCGAAAACCTTAAACCCGGAAGCCGCAACCCTAATAAAAAAGCCGAAATTACCACTATTTTTCTTGAGGGCTCTTTCTTATAATGATACTACAAAGAGGCCCAAAACCCTATTCTGATTATTAAGGCCCCTACATAATGCCCCAAACCCAAAACACCAAACCTCAATAAACCATGAACATAACCGACGGCCCGTACTAGAACCCACGATCTCAACCTCCTTAGGCCTTCTGCCCTTGGCACTACCTCAACCTACCGAAACCTACTTTTTTGTAGGATCCCGGTTGATTCCGCATTAGGGTTTCTAGGAGGAACCTACGATAAAGTCGGCCATGGTGGCTTCTGGTATATGTCAACTTCCTGTAGCTACTTGGAGGATCTTGGGACTTAGTAAATAAGGTTACAGCAGTTTTAAGTATAGTTACCTTAGGCATAACCCCACTTACTGCGTCCCATGCTCCTCTAAGTAGATGTTAATTCTCTTTAATTAAAGCGGCAACCCCTTCGGACCTCAGAAAACCTCCTAAAATGCCTATAATGTAGGGGCCTCATTGATTAGAATAGGGTTTTGGGGTGTATTGCACTATACGTAGAATAAGCAACCCCCAAAATGGTATTGGTAATTGTTTAGGCCCCTATATTAGCTGTAAAATTCCAAAAAGCAACCTATAACCACCACCGATTCCCTATGATGACCTCGAAAAATCCTACAAACCCTAAGCTTTACCTTCACCCCGGACAACCTGCCCTTTTTCAGGAATTATATAAGGAAATCCTAGCGAGGAACCCTAAACGTGCAGGTTTCTTGGGGCCCCGGTATACCCTAAACCCGACTTCTTCAACCTCATGGCGCTAGGCTCCGGGCGATGGCGTCTTCGAAGAGCAGCAACTTGGCTTGGCTGTGGGGTCTCGAGGTTTCGGGTAGGGGGGGTCTACCACTGCTCTTTTAAAACAAGTTTTAAAACAATTGGTTTAACAAAGTTGGGCATTAAAAAGGTTTGTTGTGGATTTTTAGGGACTTACAGCGTTATGGTGAGCTATAAGCACAAGTCTAATGATTAAGGGTCGCAAGTCAGAGTTTAGATGTGTTAGCACAATATTCCCTCACCTTATTGTTGTAGCTGGATATACATTAGATAATTAGAGTCCGTTTGGATTTGATCTCGATCCCGCAGGGCCCTAAGTATGTATATCTGGTTTCTATAGTAGGAACTACGTTTATATGGTTTGGGCAAGTATCCCCCATATAGGTACTTAGGACCCTTTGGGGTCCAGACTCGCGACTAGCGCACATGCGTCTGAAAGACCATGAATCGACTTACGTTACAGCCCGCCAGAGCCTTCGATCAGAGGGCTCCAAGGGTGGGATGAAGGTAGGTGGGGTAATCAGAAGATAAGAGTTTTCGTACAAGGGATCCGTAATCCTACCAGCTTCATCCCAGCTTTTGAGGCCTCCAGTTACCCTAAGGCCCGAAAAAGCCCAAGAACCCCATATGAAGTAGGGTTTATATTACCGTTTNTTTTCGTACAAGGGATCCGTAATCCTACCAGCTTCATCCCAGCTTTTGAGGCCTCCAGTTACCCTAAGGCCCGAAAAAGCCCAAGAACCCCATATGAAGTAGGGTTTATATTACCGTTTTGGTGAGTGTAGATAGGCCTCCTTCTGAATTTTGGTGAGTGTGTATATTGGGTTTTAGTATGGAGATACTAGTAATACAAACCATACCCTATATAGTATGGTCTTGGGGCCCAGAAGCCTTAAAATATCAGTTCCCTCGAGTCGATGAGGGTTGGAGAGCCCGCAAACCCTAAACCCGTATATACCCGTATAGAACCCTAAACCCTCAACCCTATATACCCTTATGGGTACATGGACCCTTATGGAAGCTTATGGGTACATGGACCCTTACGGAAGCCCTCATTGCAATCAGTTTTGGTATGTGCTAGTGCAGAGCTCAGCCTCAAACCGTCGGAAGATCGAGTTCAAGCGCAGAGCCTGGGTTGGAGGCTTTAGGGCTCAGTGGTCTACTTGGAGGGTCGGGGGACTTAGTAAGTAGGTAGTAAGTAGACTTATAAATACCCTAAAAGGGACCCTAATTGGGGTTATGGTACGTATAACTCTATAAAATAACTACTTGGTAAGTCCC
This sequence comes from Symbiodinium sp. clade A Y106, assembly GCA_003297005.1. Classification (NCBI taxonomy): domain Eukaryota; class Dinophyceae; order Suessiales; family Symbiodiniaceae; genus Symbiodinium; species Symbiodinium sp. clade A. The sequence continues at coordinate 65,090 of BGNK01000573.1, read as the reverse complement.
CCGACCCTCCAAGTAGGGGTTTAGGGTTTAGGGTTCAGTGGTCTGGGGGTTTAGGGTGTAGGTGACTTAACATAGGGTTTTAGGGTGTAGAAGAAAAGCGGAGCCATGCTGCGGATTCGAACCTTGCTAACCGAATTGGCATGTACTTTACATTTTTTGGGTTATTTAGACTCTTAGTTATCTATAGAGCAGACAAAAAATCAAAACTTGTTGGGGCTTGTGAACCCAACAACTAAGGATCCGTGTCCGGTGAAGGACTCCTTGACCTTGACTTGGCGAGCTTTCTCCAGACGCTTCCTGAAGGCATGCATCCCGTCCGGTCATTGAAGCAGCACTTGCACAAAATATGTGGACTGTCAAGGTTCCGGCAAAGGCTGGTATACCTCGACGATTCTGGTGATGGCAATGTGGTCTTGGATGACGATCGCACCTTGAAAACCGGGGAAGTGCAGGTCGTTCTTTTAAGCTTCTGCCAAGCATCTGAGGCGCAAGTGACAGCGCTTCTGGATGCTGCAAGACTCGGTTTGACACGTGGAGCGGAAAATATTCTACAAAGGCCTCAAGACCCAGACTTAGCAGTTCTCGGTCATCCAACTCCACTGTTTTTTGCAGCCCGGCACGGCCATGTTGGGGTGACACGCGTTCTGCTGGAGGCGAACGCGGACAAGGACAAGGCCACTCAGGCTGGCGCCACCCCTTTGCTCATAGCAGCTGAGCAGGGACACTTGCAGATTGCACGACTTTTGCTGGAGGCGCATGCAGACAAGGACAAGGCCATGCCGGGTGGCGCCACCCCTTTGTTCATAGCAGCTCAGAACGGACAGTTGGAAGTTGTACGCCTTTTGCTGGAGGCGAATGCGGACAAGGACAAGGCCATGGATGACGGAGTCAGCCCTTTGTTCATAGCAGCTCAGAATGGACAGTTGGAAGTTGCACGCCTTTTGCTGGAGGCGCATGCAGACAAGGACAAGGCCATGCAGGGTGGCGCCACCCCTTTGTTCATAGCAGCTCATCTCGGACAGATGGAAGTTGCACGCCTTTTGCTGGAGTCGAATGCGGACAAGGACAAGGCCAAGGATGACGGAGCCACCCCTTTGTACATCGCAGCTGAGAAGGGACAGTTGGAAGTTGCACGCCTGTTGCTGGAGGCCAATGCGGACATTCACAAGACCACGCATGCTGGCTTCACCCCCTTGCACATCGCAGCCAAGACTGGACAGTTGGAGGTTGTACGGCTTCTGCTGGAGGCCAGTGCGGACAAGGACAAGGCCGCGGATGATGGCACCATGCCGTTGTTCATTGCAGCTGAGAATGGGTAGTTCGAGGTTGCACGTCCTTTGCTGGAGGCCAAAGCGGACATGAGCAAGGCCACGCGGGATGGCGCCACCCCTTTGCAGCACATTGCAGATCAAAACGGGCACTTGGAAGTTGCACTTGTGCAGTGCCCGTGCCGCTCGAAGAACCTGCCGTGTCATACACATGCATATTCATATATGCATATGCGGAATGATATACAGTCATGCTTATTGCAACTTTAAACTAAACGAGGCCCTTATGTCACTTTGCACAGACCTTCCAATACCCTTGAATCAAGGAGAATACCTTAAATTATAGTAGAACCCTCATGTGATTCAAGGTGTATTCCTTCATTAAGGGGATATATTCGGGTGAGGGCTTGGGGTTCGAGGTTCCTTGGAAGCTTCCTGGATGGATTCTAAGGGTTCCTCCGAGAACGGTTCTCGTAGGGGTTCAAGGTTTATGCTTGATGCTTCAGGGCTGTCGTCTAGTATTTTAGTGTTGATGTTTGCGTGTTTGTGCGTGAACAGGAGGTGACGGTGACCACTCTCAAATGAACATGATCTCCACAAGCACACACGCAAATCATCGTACGCAAGTTGCAATTACCACAACCATTACACAAGCAAAGCGCAAGCTACGATGGCAACGCTTGCTGCAAACTAACTAACTAGACCCCTTCACCCCAAATCCTTCCACCCCTGACCACTAACTCCAAAATTTTCCTCCCTAAAACCCAAAACGTCCAAGACCCAAACCCTAGGGAACCTTCAAATCAATGGAACCCTTGAAGGAGCCCTTGACAGACGCCTTACAGCAGGTCCCCCACCCTAAACCCTAAACCCAAAGCCCTAAACCCAAACCTCTAAAACCTAAACCCTAAACCGAAAACCCTAAACCCTAAACCCCTAAACCCTAACCCTGACCCCTAAACCCAAAGCCCTAACCCCTAAAACCCTAAACCAACCCCCCGACACCCCTGCGGCCCTGGGAGCAGCAGCCAAGGAAGATGCAGCTCTGGCAGCAGCACAAGCTGGATCTCGAGGTCTTGGGGCTTTGAATTTGGGTTTAGGCATTTGGGGTTTAGGGTTTAGGGATTTAGGGTTCAGGGTTTAGGGATTTAGGGTTTAGGGTTTAGGGATTGAGGGTTTAGGGTTTAGGGATTTAGGGTTTAGGGATTTTAGGGTTTAGGGGTTTAGGGTTTAGGGCTTTGGGATTCAGGGTCTAGGGTTTGGGGATCTAAGGTTGCGTTTGGGGATTTGGGTACGGTTAAAGGGCTCCTTAAAGGGTTCCTCTAGGGATTTGGATTTTGATAGGGTTCCTTTCTAGGGCTCCTTAGAGGGTTCCTATAAGGGTTCCTTCAAAGAGCTCCTTAAAGGGTTCCTTTAGGGTTTTAGGATATTTTAGTATTAAGGACTTAGGGACTTAGGGGCTTGAGGTTGAGGGCTCTGGGCTTTGAGGCTTTGGGGCTTTGGGGATTTAGGGTTAGGATTTCGTGATTCAGGGTGGGCTTGAAAGGTTCATGGTTTTGGGATTTTGAGGATTTGGGGCTTTAGACGCTTTCCAGTAAAGCTTCTTGATTTTTTTGCGAGGTGGTTTATATAATTCTTGTTTTCCTGTCTTTAGGAGGGTTCCTGTGGTTCTTAGAGGCCCCCTCTGCTTCAGGGCGTTTCTACAAGGGCTTATGCACGATCCATGTTGATCCTGAGGCCTTCTCTGCTTCAAAGCTGGGGCCTTCAAACCCCAAACCCGAAACAATTTATCTCAATAGTGACCCCTCGCCGTGAGCGTTTAGGGTTTAGCTTGTAGGGGTTAATCCCAAAATCCTAAAGCCTAAACCCCACAACTCTAAATTCTGAACCTTGAGAGGTTGCAGGTACTTTGGACCTTCACAACCCTACAGTCGTGTGCTTTGGGTTTAGGGGTTAGGAGTTTAAGTTACATTGTAGTATTCAGGATTTAAGGAAGCTTTTGCGCCATTGACAGAAAGGGGTCGAATCCCCTGCTCAGACATGCCAGAGCCCTTAGTTCAGGAAAGTGTATTCTACAGAATCACGATGAGAGGCTTTACTTGCATTAAAGGAAGTTCCTCAATGAAGGGGTAAGTTGGAGTCTCTGTGTCCCTACACCCCAGGCCCTGAACCTACTACCCCAGGCCCTGTGTCCCTTGTAGGAGCATGAAGGAACTGTAGACTAGACGTTCAGTGCTATGCCCGTCATAGGAACATGAAGGAACCCTTTAAGGCAGTGTAGACGTTCAGTGCTATGCTCTTTATAGGAACATACAGGGTTCCGTAGACGTTCAGTGCTACTTGGAGGCCCTTTTGACTTAGTAAGTCTACTTAGTATCCCCTAGAAACCATATTATAATCCCCCATAACCCACCTTACTAACCCTACTTACTAAGTCCAAAGGGCCTCCAAGTAGACGTTCAGTGCTATGCCCTGCCAGGGATGGCATGGGCCCCACGTGGACGAAGAGGGCCGAGAGTTTCCCGGCTGCCCGGAGTCGGAGGATTTGAGTTGTTCAGGGTTTGGGGGTTAGGGGTTCGGGTTGTTTAGGGTGTGAGGTTTAGGGTTTAGGGTTGTTCAGGCTTTGGGGTTTTGGGTTTAGGATTTAGGGTTTGGGAATTAGGGCTTAGGGTTTAGGGAGTTTAGGGTTTAGATTTATTTATAGGGTTTTGGTAAGGTTCCTGAAAAAAGGGGTCCAGCCTATTCTACAAACTTTCTAGTGTTACTGAATCGGTCCTCGTTCCGATGTCGGACAGATGATAAACTTAGATTGTGCACCTTGCAAGACTTCTCAGCACCATTGATTGAACCCGCTGGTCAGAATCGTCACTAGAACCAAGCACATTTTCAAAATAGGATCCTGACCATGCTGGACCCGTATAGGGCCTCAAAGCAACAAAAACCGTCCCTCCCGACACCCTAAACCCCAAACCCTGAACCCTAAACCCCACCCCCAAACCCTAAAGCCTAAGCCCCTAAGCCCTTAAGCCCCAAACCCCCTAAGCCCCTAAGCCCCTAAGCCCCAAACCCTAGGTACTTCGCCAACTCCGAGCTGGGTGTCTCCTCCTGGCAGGCAGGTCGGTTGATTTAGGGTTTTGGGGTTCAGGGTTTTGCGGTGTAATGTAGGAACCTGATTAAGAAAACATGGCCCTATAACCCAACTATTAGGATTCATATAAGGAGCCCTGATAACGACCCAAGGTTTCTTAATCAGGCTCCCATAGTAAGGTTTAGGGGTTCAGGGTTCGGGGTTTAGGGTTAGGGCTCAGAAGTTCCTTGATCCAAAACGGGGATCCCGGAAGGGTGTTCCTATGAAGTGCTCCTTACCCTAAGGGTCCAAAGGACCCAATAATTAGGTACTTGGGTGTAGGACAGTAGTTATGTAGCTCAGTATTTAGGAGAGTATATGATTATGATGTACTTGGACCCTCAGGGTTAGTAGTGTAGCGTCCCCTAAACCCTAAACCCTAAACCCTAAACCCTGTCCCAAACTGGGGGTAGCCACTCTCTTTATTTGGGTTCCAGGAACAGTTCTGGGGCTCCCCCAAAAGCCTCCAGCCCGTCACTCTCCAGAGCACCTTGGGAGTTTCCGAAAATTAGGGCTTCCTTTAAAGGGATCCTTTAAGGGTTCCTGAAAGGGATCTATAAGGGTTCTATAGAGTTTCCGAAAATTAGGGGGTACCTTATTTTGGGGGTCCTTATAATAAGGATCCGACTATATAGGGTACTATATTAGGGTCCCCTATTTTCGGAAACTCCCATCTCGAGCTCCGACACGCTGTCCAGACAAGTTGTACAACAACTTGTACCTAGCACCATTGCAACTGGTTGCCACAATGTACGTCTTTCTCCGTTACATCACCGTCAAGTAGGCGTCTTCTATATCTCCACTGTGCAAGCAGAGACGAGCCTCCCGGGAATCTGGGTAGAAGGGCTTGGATCTGGCATGATCACCATCTCCATCTCTCCGAATCTCTCCGGAAGATTTCGGACGGTTTATGGCTTCTCCGCCGAGCGCACAAGCCTCTCAGAATCGCTCCTTGCGCATGAGCACGTAAGCTCGGCCGGGCAGGCTGTACTACCTCGACGCGGCTGACCATGTTGAGTGGCTGTGAGGGCCAGAGCTTTTGGTCTGTCTACTAAGCCGCAAAGTAGGGAGCTTGGAATCATCATTCCCGGACGCTGATATAGCAGCTAGATCACCTGACTTTCTTTTGCACTTCCGCCTTAATCCACCGCTCCCATACCCCGGCCATGACCTACGCGCTGCTACTGCCGGCTGTGACGTTAATCACAGGCCTCAACATTCATACGTTGATCGACTTCTTAGACGATCTTGCTCCCGACTCAGCGTCGGAGTTTGCCAGACAGCTCCTCGAGTTCCTGACGGAGCTGGAACAGACACAGCCGACGCTGGCAGCCATTCCTCTGGTGAAGTCGTATTTGTGGAGTTTTGGATTAGGGTTTAGGGGTTTACTGGGCTTTGGAGTACCATACTTTAATACTTTTTTCTTAAAGGAACCAATATGAAATAAAAGTTTATACTTTTTTCTCCCTGGTTACTCAAAAGCCCAGTTACAAAGCCCCTCACCCTGAAACCCTAAACCCTAAACCTTAAACCCCTTAAACCCTAAACCCTAAACCTTAAAACCCTTAAACCCTAAACCTTAAAACCCTTAATCCCTAAACCCCTTAACAGCCCAGTTTAGGGTTTCCAGAGTTCAGTTCCGGGCTTGAGGATTTGGGATTTTAGGACTTCCGGTTCACGGCAGGCTCCGATTAGGGGTTTAGGGTTTAGGGAATTTATGGTGATTGTCGGCGAGATTGGGATATGTGATCACCCTATAAGCCCTAGGCCCCTAAATCGCTAAACCATAAAGCCCTAAACCCTAACCCTTCAACCCTAAACCCTAAAAACCCTAAGCCCCCTAAGCCCTAAAACCCTAAAGCCCTAAACCCTAACCCCTAAAACCCTAAGAACCCTAAATGCTTTCGGTTTGGGCGACCCTGTCGTCTGAGCTCCGAACTCAAAGCATTCGAAGCCATCATGCACGGCATAGGGTTTTAGGCTTTACATAGGGATGAGGGGTTCAGGGTTTAGGGATTAGTGGTTTAGGGGTTTAGGGTTAAGGGGCGTTTCCGATGGCAGGATCCGCGGCAAGAGACGCAGCAGCTCGTCAGACAAGCTTGGCTTTCAGGCTTTGGAGGGCGCCACAAGCTCCCGTGATTCCATATTTAGGGACCCCAAAAGCACATAAGCATAAGCATTTTGTAGGGATATCCATGCCTTATTGGGCTTCATTGTAAGGGGGTTTGTATGGGATATCCCTATCCATGTTTTTGCTTATGTGCTTTTGTGAGGCCCTACATATTATGGGAGTTTCCGAAAACAGGGGACCCGCATATAGTAGCCTCAATACTGGGATCCTTATTACAAGGACCAAAGTGAGGTATCCCTAGTTTTCGGAGACTCCCATATTCGGCTAAAGAAACCTCGAGCTTTGCTCGCCCATCCTGCACTTGCTATGTAGTGACGTTCCAGCCGAGATGGTAAACTTTTTCCCTAGGGGTCCAAGTACCCAAATAGTAGGGTTTCAAGGTCCAAAAACCATTCAGGAAATTCAGAGTATGGATTTTGAGACCTAAAACCCTACCGCTTGGGTACTTGGACCCTCTGGGTTTGGGATGACATGGTTTGTGGAAGTTTAAGGCTCATTGATTTGAACCCTACAAAACCTACTTTTTCAGGGTTCCTCACCATGATTTCCGTATAGAAGTCCACAGACAAGTAGGATATTGGGGGTTATGTAGGGCTGAGGGTTCAGAGGTTCAGGATTTCCGGTACATGATTAAGATTATGATTGGTTCCAGGTGTGGACGGGCTGGGGCGTAGGCTGTATGTGCTTTATGATAAGTCGAAAAAGCCATTCCGAATGTTTCTGCAGAAAATCCTATTGAATCGGAGTGCGAAGGGTGTCGAACCGTACCGTCGCCTGATGAAAAAAGTCATTTGCGAGCGCTGGATAACGGAGGCACACATATCCTCGGACAACCACGTGCGGAACATGCAGGCGTGGGTTCAGAGGGGCCGTCCTCTTCTGACGGTGTCCCAACGGTTCTCCGATCGGGAACGCCTGGAGATGCTGATCCGGATTCGACATCCACTTTGGGATACGGCGCTCGTTCAGAGGGCAAAGGACCAAGGAGTTGATCCTTCAGCAAGAGTGGTACTCGGGCGTCTAGTTGGGCTTTTTTTGACCTCTTTAACGTAAGGTCCAAGTAACCCTAAGCCCTTAACCCTAAGTCTTATTGTCTGTACACTCAGCTTTTCAACTTTTGGGGTTCTTATAAGGTAGTCGATTCTGAAAGTTCCAACTTTAATTTCACTGGATTTTTGGGCCAGTGAGAAGTAATGTAGCAGGGGTATAGGTACCAAGAATATGGTTTAGGGACCCCAAAACGCACATAAGCATAAACATTTTATAGGGATATCCCTACCTTATTGGGCTTCATTATAAGGTTTTTTTTTGGGATATCCCTATCCTTATTTTTGTTTTTGTGCTTTTTTGGGGCCCTAATGCCTTGAATGCTAGATCCTAACCCCTAAGGCCTGAAAGCTAAGTCCTACCCTGAGCCCAAAAGACGCTACCTCTTTTTCAGGACTTACAAACGGGAAAGCATGAGTTATAAGGAACCCTGAACCGAAAACCCTGAGACTTCAGCCCTGCCTGAAACCACAAAAAAACCTACCGTCTTAAGGACTTCTATCACGAAGTCATAGTAAAGAGCCCTTCTCCTTGGCCTTGCGCCCGGCTTGCATCCTGACGCCAGGGTTCTACAAGTGGTTCTGTGAGGGCTCGATCAAAGGTTGGTCTGTGTCTTGGTTGGATCCTATATGGGAGTTTCCGAAAATAAGGGAGTACCTTATTTGGGGGTCCGTATAACAAGGATCCTACTATTTAGGGTACTATATTAGGGTCCCCTGTCTTCCGAAACTCCCATGCCATATGCTATTCGGAGTCAGAATATCGCTTCATCAGGATATCAAGTGCAAAAAGCCCCTGCAGGCTCCCTGAAGCCTAAGTCTTACACACCAAACCCTACTTAAAGGATCATGGGACTTAGTAACTAGGGCTATAACTATATAAGGTAACTATACTTACAATTACTTATAGCCCCACTTAGGGTACTTATCACCTTAGTTACTAAGTCCCATGATCCTCCCAGTAGACCCTAAACCCTAAACCCTGTAGATCCCTCTAAGGAACCCTATAGATCCCTTTAAGGAGCCCTTTAAGGTACTAAGCCCTCAACCCGTAAGGCTCAAGCCACAACCCTAAACCCTAAAGCCTAAAACTTTAATGCCCTTCCCTAAGGGTCCAAAGGACCCAATAATTAGGTACTTGGGTTTAGGATAGTAGTTATGTAGCTCAATATTTAGGAGAGTATATGACTATTATGCTTAGGGCTTTAGACCCTCAACCATGGAACCCTAAAGCCTTGATGCCCTTGAAACCCGTTTAGACCCTATAACCCCTAAAGCCTCAACCCCACCCGAAACCCCGAACCCCACTTCGGACCAAGGCATATCTTCGAAGTGCAGTCAAACCTCCTGGATGCCCTCGAGGAGACATCCGAGGGTTTCTTGAAACCATTCGGACAGGGCTTAGGGTTTAGGATGGTTTAGGGTTGAGGGTTTCTTGAAAAGGTTCTGACAGGGTTCAAGGTTTAGGGTTGAGGGTTTCTTCGGAATCCCATGTAAGTTGTGGGCAGTAGAAGTGGCAACTTCTGGTTGTCCGCCTTTCGGATGCAGTCTGTACTTCGGCAGTACTGTCCGAATTTCACTGTTGTTTTGATTCTTCATGGGTTTAATCCCCTAAACCCTAAACCCTAAACCGTTAATGTTAAGGGTTTAAGGCTGAAGCTGGACAGTAGGAAGACGAGCAGCCTGTACCCTTGTCAGTATCGGGATACCTGCAGGCGGACTTTGGGCATACGAAACATGAACCTTCCTGGGCACGCAGAGCTGTAAGCCTTAAACCCGTTACACCCCCATTCAACACCCCTGAGAAGCCTCACCTCCCAAAGCCCTTAAAGTTCAGCCGTGCGCGAGAGGAGATGTTGCCTGGTTATGTCGACACCCAAGGCTATGAGCCAGAGGGTTTGGGTTCGGTGCGGTTGATCATATACATCCTGCATTACCCACAAAAAGGAATATACCACAATTCCCGTAGTTTAGGGTCCTGAAGGTAATGCAGGACTTTTATCATCAGCCGTAGTGAGCCGTAGTGTAGGGTTTAGGGGTTTAGGGTCTCTAAACCACGAACCTCTACATCCTGGATTGCTGAAATCCGCCGGCCCTAGAACCGAAAGTCTGCAAACGATACCATCAAAGAAGCCCCAAGTGCTGTGCCCGAAATGATCCCCAACACCGTTTGTACCATACGCCGAAAACAACCGGAACCGGAGCCATGAAACGAAAAAACCCAAACACCATTAAGCTGGACGTCAGGACGAGTGTCCAGGGTGCAGAATAGTAGTCTTTCATGGGTGTTGGGCTATTCTGTACCTACTTGTGAGGCTTCGGGCACGTAGGGTCCACCGAGTAGTAGAGTAGGTAACCTTTAACCTTTTGGGGTTGTATAATCCCATATAATCTGGGCTTTGGAGTACCATACTTTAATACTTTTTTCTTAAAGGAACCCTTATGAAATAAAAGTTTATACTTTTTCTCCCGGGTTACTTAAAAGCCCAGGAATCCTTACATTATGAAAAAAGGTTAACCTTTGGTTCCCCCATGACACCCGACAAGTAGGTCCAGGGTTTCGGGGTCACGGTATGGGGACTCCTAGGTACACCTAATCGCAAGACCCCGGCAAAAAGTTAGAAGGATCCTCGGGGTTTACCTTAAACCCTATTTAGGGTTTAGGGTTTAGGGGTTTAGGGTTTACCTTACATAGACCACATGCCCTCATAGAAACCCTATACAGCCCTAATCTAAAGGTACCCAGAGAGCCCAATACCCCTTAATTAAGGAATATGGCTTAAATTATATAGGGCTTCATATTATGATTTAAGCTATATTCCTTAATTAAGGGGTATTGGGCTCTCTGGGTAAGGATACCCGAACGTGGATTCCGGAAAGTTAGAGCTTGCGGTAGATGTCCAGGGTTTAGGCCCCGAAGGTTCCAGCTTAGGGGCTTTGGTTTTAGAGTCTTAGGGTTAAGGGCTTAGGTTTTAGAGTCTTCGGGTTAAGGGCTTAGGTTTTAGAGTCTTCGGGTTAAGGGCTTAGGTTTTAGAGTCTTAGGGTTAAGGGCTTAGGTTTTAGAGTCTTAGGGCTAAGGGCTTAGGTTTTAGAGTCCAGGGTTTAAGGTGCAGGGTACGGAATCGGTACCCTGTGTCAGAAAGATGTCAGTCCGGAGCTCTTGCCGCCGAACCCACCGAAGACCTCTGGGGTTACAGGGTTTGGGGTTTCGGGTTTAAATGTAGGGTTGAATTAGGGGTTTAGGGGCTAGGGGTTTAGGAGTTCAGGGTTTAGGGGTTTAAGGATTAGGGTCTAAGGTTTAGGGGTTTGGGGTTCCCTTCCGGTTCCTCCAGCCTATCATTCGTTCCCCTGGCCCTGCCCCTTAAGCCCTGCGAGCTGGACGAACAGGAGTGTGGCTTCAAAACGAGAAGCGTAAGGCTATGGGTTTTTGGCTTTAGCGCTCTACCTCAAGCCCCCTTAACCCCAAGTGGCCTACCTTTTGGGGACTTGCCTGAGGGAATCATAGTAAGTAACCCTAAGGGTCCAAGTACATAATAATCATATACTCTCCTAAATATTGAGCTACATAACTACTATCCTAAACCCAAGTACCTAATTATTGGGTCCTTTGGACCCTCAGGGTAACCGAGAAAGGCAGGTTTTACAGGGGTCCAGGTGGACATTCAACCCTGCCTGCCAGGATGGTAACCGGCAAATGTTTGTAAGCATACTTGGAGGGTCGGGGGACTTAGTAAGTAGGTAGTAAGTAGACTTATAAGTACCCTAAAAGGGACCCTAATTGGGCTTATGGTACTTATAACTCTATAAAATAACTACCCCGACCCTCCAAGTAAGCATAAACCTGTTTGCCAGGGATATCCCTTTACCTTTTTGGGCTTCAGTATAACAGGGTTTTAGTGGGATATCGCCAACCAAATTTGCTCATGTTCTTTTCTGGGGCCCTGAAGTACGTACTGTTCCAGCTTTAGGTCTTAGGCCCAAATGAAGATGCTAAATTGCAAAATCTGGAAGATTGGATAACCCTAAACCCTAAACGGATGAGTAATCACACTAATCCTTAGGGTTCCTCATTATGGCCTTGCTGTACTATGCCCTAAAATCCCAACTCTCATTCTGAACGTCCGTTTTTATTGTCCTTGGAAGGTCGTAATGTTAACTTTCAACGCCTCAACAACTACTCGATACAGATCCACGTGCTCGCATGAATTAGTGTCGGCTCCGACTTCCTATTCCTGATGTCAACCTCCGCTGAACATCGGAGTCTGGGTTTTGGGGCTTACGAAGCGCCAAAAAGCTGGTTATTCTGTGAGTCTGTGAGATTCAAGAAACCTTTCGGGCCTTCCCCTAAGGGTCCAGGTACATCATAATCATATACTCTCCTAAATATTGAGCCACATAACTACCACTCTAAGCCCAAGTACCTAATTATTGGTTCCTTTGGACCCTTAGTTCCTGTTAAGTCACCGGGTGAATCTTTTCGTGACAGTCCGCATGCCCTAAACCCTAAAACTTCCACAAGGCTCACAGGCAACCAGAAAACTTTCAAGATACTGCAGTAGCAACGTGTAGGGTAGGCAGACCTTAGCAATAGCCTGTCTTTGTTTGTTGAAGTCGATTGATAGAGGCATTGCGGTCTACAAGGGTGTTTAACAGCCGATGAGGAATCCGCCGCTTCACGTATGAAATGCGGAACGGGGGACCTCCAGAACCTGCTTCTCGCTCTTAGCTGCGGTGTCGCTTCTTCCATTTACCATCCGTAATAGGCTCCCTCAAACTAGCATGGTAATGAAGTGTAGGTGGGTTAGAACATTGTTGTTAAAATTGTTGTTCAGAACGTGTAGGCTTCAACGTCACGAAGGGCAAGGTTTTAAGCTTTGGGGTGCGACCAGACCAAAGTCATGTCCTTGTCGTGCTCAGGAAAACGGCATAATGCCCGCACGTTGCTTTGTCGTTTGTTTCCATGATTGTGCTTGAATAGCAACGAGCAGTGTAGAATGTTCGGGGTTTTGGCCGATATGCTTGGGATCTACGAGCATGCCAAATTTCCAATCAACCTGATGGCCCCATGCCCAGCGACCTACAAGTTTCAACCCAGCCGTAAGCCCTAAAGTCCTATCGGGATTCCATGAACCCCACGTCGTGCTCCAGACGCACACAACCCTTATAGGATCCTGAAGGACCCCACGAGGACTTGCATCAGAAGCCTTTAGGCCGTAAGTAAGCCCAACATACATCTTCGAAAGCCGAAATACCAATTAACTAATTAGGGTTTAGGGTTACCAGCGCCCAGTTGGGGCAATCACACGTTGCACTGTACCTTGCTTGCTGCGTCCCCTGACCCTTGCGGTAATATAACCCGTTAAACCCTAGAGCCTCAAACCCGATACCTGCATCTTTCTAGCGTCATCGCACATGATCCATAGCTACGTGCAGTTTAAGTTGGAGTTTAAAGTTTAAGCTGTTTGCGTTTGACGACAAACATTCCCGAGCAAAGGTCCAAATTTGATAGGTAGAAAAGTGGTCGTTCCCGCGCGAAAATTAGGAAGCGTGTGCGACACGTGGCTGATCTACAAGATGCTGCAAGGGAGTTTCAGAAAATGAAAACAAGGACCCCCAATCTGCGCCGCAAATAGCATGAATCTTTGCTAGAGTTACTATAAGAACCCGTCAGCAGGTGTACCCTGAACGCCAAGAAGCTCCCGAAACTCTAACTTAACCCGAATCCTTAAAACACGTTGAGCCAGCAACCCGGAAGTCTAAATTCCAAATTTTAAACTTTCAGCAACCCCAAGCGGAAGCTTTAATGTAGGAACCTGATTAAGAGACCGTGGCCTTATAACCCCATTATAGTAGGATTCATATAAGGAACCCCAATAAAGGCCCAAGGTTTCTGAATCAGGTTCCTACATTAATGGAACCCGAAACTCTAAACCTTATGCCTATACAACAGAAGGAGGCCTTCGATGAACCTTTGAAGCGACCCTCAGAAGGACTTTTACAGGACCCCGAATGGGAGCAGAAAGGAACCCTGGCCCTTAAGCGAAGCCTTATCGCTCCCAAAGGAACTGTAAAAATATCCCCAAAACCCTGCACCCTAAACCCTAACCCCCTAAAGCCCTAAACCCCTAAACCCTAAACCCCTAAACCCTAACCCCTATGCCCTACCTAGAGGCTCATACCCTACCCCTTTTTTAGGATACCTAGTTTTATGGTTAGACAAGTAGATACCCGAAAAAACGGGTGGGGTATGAGCCTACAGGTAAACCCAAGCAGGTGAACCCTAAGCCCTAAACCGTAAACCCCTAAACCCCTAAAATTTAAAAACCTAAACCCCTAAACCCTAAACCCCTAACCTCTAAACCCTTAAAACCCTTAAACCCTAACCCCTATGCCCTAACCCACCTGTTTTTCCAAAAGGAGCCCTTAAAAAAAGAAACAGGTGAACTTCCCTAATCCCTATACACCTTAAACCCTAATCCCTACACCTTACACCCTATAAACCCCAAACCCCCTAAACCCCTAAGCCGTAAACCCAAACAGGTGAACTCCCAGGCTTCGGGCTGCTAGACCGCCGACCGAGGGGAATGCTCGAAGTGAGGCGCGGTTTTACTGGGGACCCAAAAAGCACATAAGCATAAGCATTTTATAGAGATATCCCTACCGTACTGGGCTTCATTATAAGGGGGTTCATGTTTTTTTTATTCAGGCTTCGTTCCTCCAAGGATTGCGGTTAAGGGTTTAAGGTTTCCTTAAAGGGCTCTTTACAGGGCTTTTCACGGGTTGAGGGGTTTTGGGGCTGAGGGTTTATTGTTTAAGGTTGCAGGTTTCAGGATGTATATGGTGTAGAGTTGTAGGATTTTGGTTTTTTGTTCGGCCACCGATTGTCTCTGAGCGTTGTTGATAGTATCCTTACACTGTCTTTGAAGAATCGGGCTCGACGGTATACTTGCTTGGGATCCGCAAGTCCGAGGTACACCGAGATCATGCTAGCCGTGTTATTGGGTTTCCGTCTGGTTTCGATGTGTTTGTGAGTGGTAAATCTAGGGGCCGCATAAATAGCAAATGCATGTCAATACTACAGTAGAAGCCAGAAAGTTGGAACATAGTTGTCCTCGTACCCTTAAGGTAAAGTATAAGGGATCCCAGCACTAATCCTCCTAAAGCCATGTTCCAACTTTCTGGGTTCTACTATAAACCTTGATAGTCCCAAGAATCAAGGCACCGAGTTCTATTACATTACGGTTTAGGGTTTAGGGTTTAGGGTTTAGGGTTTGACATTAAGGGTTTCAGGGGTTCAGGAGGAGGGATGTTGGGTGCACATGTTAAGGGTCGCCAAACACTAAATTGCCAGCAATCCCTAATTAAACTCAAAGACCCCAACCCCCCAAAACCCAAACGCTAAAACCACATACTAAACAGCTAAGCCTGAAGCCCTAAACTCGAAGCTCTCGGGGAGCTTCGCCGACCAGGGGCAACAGCTTCAGCATGGACAGCCAGCCCACGCGGCTCGGACCGGCTGGGGGTGTCGGGTCTTTAATGTAGGGGCTTTAATAATTAGAATAGGGTTCCTTTAAAGTGGTCTATAAGGGTTACCATAAGGGATCTATAAAGGCACTAGAATGTAGGGCCTTAATAATTAGAATAGGGTTTTGAGCTCCTTAATTCGGTAGGTAGTTATTTAATCTGGGCTTCTACATTATAGGGTACGCCTACTTGGAGGATCACGGGACTTAGCAATTATAACTACAGCTAGCTTATGTATCACCTGACTAAGTCCCATGATCCTTTCAGTGAACCCTAAACACCATCGACCCCTGTAAGGAACCCTATAGATCCCTTTAAGGAGCCCTTGAAGGAACCTTACGAGGTCCAATGATTCTTGAAGTAGGGATTCCTTCTTGAAGGCTCTTCCTAGGCTTATTTGGGAGTTTCCAAAAATAGGGGAGCCCAATATAGTACCCTAAATAGTAGGATCCTTCTTATAAGGACCCCCAAAATAAGGTACCCCCATTTTCGGAAACTCCCATTTGTTGGTTCGGCTAATGGAATAATCAGAAGCCGAAGGGTTTCCTTTATTCCGGGCTCTTGAGATAAGTGGCATTCCCACGGCTTCATACGACCGGATCTTGCCGTCCCCCCTAGGTTTAGGGTTTAGGGTTTACCCTACATCACCCTTTCTCCTCAGGTCTCCGGGGCGAAGCCCCACGCCCCAGCGCTCGGTGAGCTCTCCCGACTTGCGCCTTGGATCGCTTTTCGAGTTGTCCTTGAAGGGGTTCCTTTCCGGGGGGTGAGTCACCATATTATCACTTTTGCGGGGGTAATATAAATGCCCTTTTGAACAAGGTTAAACCGTTTGTATGGCTTAACTCGGCAACTAAGGCGATCCTAGGGCTTCTGCCGTAGGTCAGAGGATTGGGGTTCTTTAGTGTTTGGGGTTGCCGGATCCACGCGCAGGAGCAAGAAGCACCAACAGCTCACAGCCAAGATGGAGAAACCCGAGCCTACCTTCCAGGTGCGGGTGCATATGGGTGGTTTTCTGAATTAGGGTGTTAGGTCCCAAAAGTAGCACGGCACCGAACTACCCACATAGGAGTATAGGAGTACATGGTGTCGTTGCCGAGTGAGTGTACATCAAAAGACTGAGATGCGCACAACTGGTTTACCCAGACTCGTAAAGACTATAGGTTTAGGGTCTACGGGGGGGGGGGGGGGTGTTGAGTTCGTGCCCCAGCTCGGAAGAAACTGACTAGTGAAATATATCAGTGCATGGGACCCAGCGGGTGGGTGGGTATTCTCCTACTTGGAGGATCATGGGACTTAGACATAGGGTTACGCAAATATGGTGACTGTACATCATATTTATATACTTATAACCCCAATTAAGGTACTTATAACCTTTCTTACAGAGCCCTTTAAGGCACCCTTTGAAAGAACCCTTTTTAAGGAACCCTTACTAAGTCCCATGGTTCTCCAAGTATCGATGTGAACAGCAATAACAACCATCCTGGAAAGTGGGTTCTTGTTAAGGGTTTTAATTTAAGTTACCACAATAAGGACACCATATTATTTATTGTAGATCCCTATAATGGTAACATTAACTAAAACCCTTAACAACCATCCCAGAAATTCTTCATGAGCCCGAGCTTCTGAACTCCAAGCCCCAAACCCCGAACAGAGACCTAATATCGGGGCCTTTATAATTACAATACGGTTTCGGGGCCCATTATACAATGCTTACAATGAGGAACCCCAAAATAATACAGGTAATTCTTAAGCCTACATTACAAACCCACTAACAACCAGGTGCTTCTGTTTAGAATGGTACCTGGTAGTCCTGCGGGTTAGTATTTGGAAGAGTACCTTTTGATCTAGGTCTCCGAGTGCGCCTTTTTTCCATTTTTGCGGTCTTAGGTTCCTTATGAAACGGCCCAACCAATACTGTAGGTTAAGAAACCTTGAGCCTTTATTAGGGTTCCTTGTATGAATCCTATTATTTTGGTGTTATAGGCCCAGGGTTTCTTAATCAGGTTCATATATTACCAAAATGGGAGCCGATTTTGCTGACAGGTGACAGGGATCCCAGTTCTTAGGTGCTTGAGACTACCCTAGCCTGAACACTGAACCCTTTCGAACCCTTACAAGACCTTTTTCAGAAACCCCGTAAGGAAAACAAACGGTCAAAACTCCGACACCCCGATCCAGAAACCCGGCTTTAAATAAGGTAGCTATACCTACAATGACTTATAACCACAATTAAGGTGCGTAGAAGCCCCAATTTAAGGTTCTTCTAGCCTTATTTACTAAGTCCCATGATCCTCCAAGTAAGCCAAAAACCCCAAACCCTATAGATCCCTAAACCCTAAACCCTAAAGTTCCCTTTAAACAAAACCCTAAACATCCCTCTAAGGAACCCTAAAGATCCCCTCTAAGGAAGCCTAACGATCCCCTCTAAGCAACCCTATATAGATCCCTTTAAGGAAGCCTATATAGACCCCTCTAAGGAACCCTAACGATCCCCTCTGAGGAACCCTAAAGTTCCCTTTAAGGAACCCTATATTGATCCCTTTAATTAAGGAACCCTAATCCTGATAGGAGCTTCGTGGGAGCTTGCTGCAGACGCTGGAGCTTTGCCTCGCCCACCTTCGGATGTACGGTTTTAGTTTAGGGTTCCTTTAAGGTTCTTAGGGTTCCTTAGGGTTCCTTTAAAGGGTACTATAAGGGTTCCTTTGAGGTGTTAGTAGGGTTTAGGGTGTAGGGGCTGTGGGTTTTAGCGTTTAGGGGTTCAGGGTTTAGTGTTCAGGGTTTAGGGTTTGGGGGTAAGGTTTTAGTAGGGAGTTGTAAGGGATTGCTAAATTTTTACAGATTTCTAGATTTCATAAGGGTTTCCAAGCCCTGAAACCTAAACCGCCTGAGCCGTAATGTTCGGGGGTGCATTTCTCAAATCCAAGGATCCAGGAGTAATTGCGAACCCTAGACCCTAAACCCTAAACCCTATACCCTATAGACCCTAAACCCTAAACCCTGAACCCTAAACCCTAAACCCTAACCCTAAACCCTAAACCCTAAACTGCCGAGAGCGCCGCTGACCATTTGCATGGGCGCTCGAGGCTCCGACCGAGGCCCCCGGCCGAGCGTCCCGTCAGAACGGTGAGGGAGGGTAAAGCCTCCCGNGCCGGCACAGGCCGCGAGGACCCACAACCCGACACCAATCCATCTCAGTTGTGCTTTGCTGTGAAATTTGGTCGCTTATATATTGAACTGCGAAAGGAAGCAGAGAGCAAGAAAGCCCCACTTGAGGGGGGTTTGGGGGGTGAACCCTAAACCCTAATTGAGAATAGTTTGGGTGGCTGGGGTGGGACTACATGCTGACGCAAGCGCGCGATTAGTGGGTGCGCCCCTATTCCTGAAGTCAACGGCGCACCCACCGCGCGCACACTGTCTACACAAACCCTAACCTAAACCCTACACCCTAAACCCTAACCCTAAACCCTAAACCCTAAACCCTGGGTGTTTAGGTCAGCATGCAGGGTAGTCTTGGAGGGTTTAGCCACACCCGAGAGCCTCAACCCCAATCCCCAAGCCAGACTCAAGCATACGAACGTGGGTTTAGGGTTTAGGGTTTAGGTGCATCATCGACGATTTCTGCATCAGACTTCGCGACACTGATTGCGTTTTTCTTTTTGACCCAGGCATCGCGGAATTGCTTCACCGAAGTGTGAGCAACATCAACAGATTGAGGCGGGGTCCTCATTTTATCCCTTTCACGACCCCGCCATGGTGGACCACTTCCGTCATTTGTGGCTGTTGGTGTCATGCACAAGGGCATTGTGAAGCCTGCCCATGCTCTCAATGGAAGTCGTGTGGGCTGCGTGCCCCCCGCAGTCGACTTGTCGCTGTTATCGTGCGCCGGGAGTCCCGAACTCCAAACCCTAAATTTCTCCAAAACCTGGAACCCTAAATCCCAAGAAAAGATCGGGGAACTTCCGCTATTACGTGGGTTGTCATCTGAGCTAGGTCGCGCTTAGGGTCCTTTTTATAAGGGTGTCGTTACTAAAAAGGGACCCGTCTTTCGAGAACTGCCCATGTGCTAAAGTAGGGTTCTAACGCATTTTTTGATGCATATTTAGTCAGTTTAGTTTAGGCTGAACCATAAACCCTAAACCTAACCCCTACCTACTACGTCCCCTGATTAAGTACTTCCGCAACCCGGATCCTCTAAGTTACGCTCCAACTTTCCAAAGTTATGGTGTATTCCTTATTATGGGTAATGCAGGGTTTATATCACCAACCGTATCTCGATACCCAATCCTGCCTTGACTCTGCTTAGCATAGTTTGGTGTTTAGATGTGTCTAGGGTGTGGACGTGGGGTTTAAGGGTAAGGTTTAGGGGTTGGGGTTCAGATCCTTTTCGTTTGAAGGGATCTCCGAAATCCTATCCTAAACGGACCCTGCAAATCCCACCGGTTGTACCATGAACCCTTAAATAGAATAGCCACAGTAGCGCAATCCTATAGAACTGCTACAAAACCTTACAGATTTTCCGAGTCACCATGTCTGGAGGAGACATTCTTCTACATCTACCGGGACGATGAGGAGGTTGGCGCACACTAATTCCCCAGATACCCGTCAGGATCTCAATCACCAAGCTCTTGAAAAATAGGGTTCCTGAAAAGGGGTCCTTAAAGAGTCCTTGCAAGGGTTCCTTAAACGGGTTCCTAGAAGGGTCCTTATAATTACTGGTCTCCATAAGGGCTTCTAGAACACGTAGTAGCTGAGTAGGTAAACTTCAACCTTTTTAGGGTGTATATAATCCTACCATGCATGACAAGGTTAAGCTTTTTTTGGGCAAATGTAGGAACCTGATTAAGAAAATTGGGCCTTGTTTAAGGTCCTTATAAGAATCCTACTATTTTGGGGCTATAGGCCCAGGGTTTCTTAATCAGGTTCCTACATCAGGGCACAGCCCCCAAGTGTTCAAGGCCACAGAATGCTAGGATACCTTTTCCCCGGCTGCTAGGATGAAACCATGGGCCCCTAGTATGGGCCCTTAAGCCTGGGATCCTTATATACCTTATACCTTATATATACCCTATTTGTACCCTTAAGGTCCCTTAAAAGGGCTAGGGGCCCATACCAGGGGCCCATACTTCTAACCTTTGAAAGGCTTCCCCAGATCACTTCAGGGATCTGGGACAGCCTCCGCAGTACTTGGAGGGTCGGGGGACGTTAGTAAGTAGGTAGTAAGTAGACTTATAAGTACCCTAAAAGGGACCCTAATTGGGGTCATGGTACTTATATAACTCTATAAAATAACTACTTAGCAAGTCCCCCGACCCTCCAAGTAGTCATGCGCAACATTCCGTCGCAGCCCCGATTTGGTGGCAGTGTAGTCCGAACCCAAGCCGTTTTAGGGTTTAGGGAAGCCCACACCCAAACCTGTTTACTCAACCAAAAACCTCGAAATTTCTGAACATCTGAACCCTTATCCCAATTACTACCATAAACCCTAATACCTAATCCTTTAAGCCCTGCGCCCTAAACCCTAAACCCAGAAGCCGAATCATCTCCCGCCAAGCGGGGATGTCTTTCTAGAAGCTCAATACCCCGTAATGAAGAAATATACCTGAAATCATAGTGACAAGGCCCCCTATAATTTAAGGCATAACCCTTAATTCTAGTATGGTTTAACGGAGTTTAAATTTAAGGTAGAATCCTTAATTAAGAGGTATTGGGATCATTGGATTC
Source organism: Symbiodinium sp. clade A Y106 (assembly GCA_003297005.1). NCBI lineage: Eukaryota > Dinophyceae > Suessiales > Symbiodiniaceae > Symbiodinium > Symbiodinium sp. clade A. Next base: position 44,273 of record BGNK01000573.1, on the reverse strand, counting down.
TAGGAGGCCTTAGTATCTATAATTTTAATAAGGACTTAATAAGGCCTATTTAAGGAAGTATCGTCCCCTACCCCCCTCCCCCTTACCCCCCTAAGGGTCCTTATCCTAAACCCTAAACCCTAACCCCCCTAAAAATCCCTATTAGGGGATGCCTTTCTAGAAGCCGGCGCCTTTCTATGTCCGCCTTGGAAGCTTACTACAAGGGGCCTAAATAATTACCAATACTATTTTGGCGGTTCCTTTAAAAGGGCTCCTTTCAAAGGGGTCTATAAAGGGATCTATAGTAGGGTTCTATTATAGATAGGGGCCTAAAAGATTACTTAGACGACCTTTAAAGGGATCCTTTAGGGTTCCTTTAAGGGATCTATAAAGGATCTATAAGAGGTTTGGGGCTCTGGAGGTTCAGCGGTTTTAGGCTTTTAGGGTTTAGGAAATTAAGGTTCTAGGGTTCAGGGTTCAGAGCTTCGGGTTGAGACTAGGGCTTAGGGACGTTACTTGGAGGTTCATGTGTAGTTATAAGTGGGGTTATAGGTCCCCTAATATTGGTTATAATTATAGATACCTTACTTATAAAGCCACTTATAACTACCCATGAATCTCCAAGTAGTACAATGTAGATAACCCTGTGCTTACATAGCGAGGCGCTACTTGGAAGCTCTTGCGACTTCATCAGCCTAGTAGCTGAGTGAGTGTACTTTACACTTTTTGGGATAGTGTTCCCCCGTGCAAGACTGAAGGTTTAATTTTTTGAAACTTCTCGACTCAGCAACTGAGCAAGGACTCAGGATTTTGTAGGCCCAGGGTTGAGGGCATAAACCGTACTGTTGATCCCCCAATAGACCCATGCTGCTAACCCTACTTACTACGTCAAGAGAGTGGCCGGCCAAACACACCGTAATCCAAAAGCTTCGCCTGCACCCGAAACGCTAGCCCCAAAACTCTGACCAACCTAAACCTGTATTGCAGTATCCCTAATGACTAAACTAGGTATCGATTTGAAGGTAATTTGTCACATTTCCCGTATTGCTTACTATAGAGCCCTAGTTATTAATCCCTAAAACTCTACCTTAACCCGGAGTAACCTACCTTTTTAAGGACTGATATAATGAAATCATAGTAAGGAACCCTAAAAAGGTAGGTTATTCAGGGTTAAGGTATACCCTAAACCCTCAAGCCATAACTTTGGGGAGTGTTGGAATCGACACCTGGTAAACGCTAAGCCCTGAACCGCAAACTTTCGAACCCATGATCCCCACACCCACACCCGCTTAGGACCCTAATAGGATGCCTTCAAGGAGGTTTAGGGTTTAGGGTTTGTTTTGGGGGGTTTTAGGGTTTAGGGATTAGGGTTTAGGGCTTAGGTTTTAGTGTTAGTTTTTTTGGGGTCCAGGTTTTAGGGTTTAGGGTTTAGGGGTTAGGTTAGGGTTAGGGTTCAGGGTTCAGGGGGTAGGGTTCAGGGTTTCAAGAGCCCTGTCAAGAACCCTAAGCCCTGAGCCCCCCCCACTGCGCTCATGCCAGTCGCAGCATCTCCTGATCCAGAGGAAGCTGAAGGAGAGGCGTCTTCGGAGGCCTTGCCGCTCCTTGATAGGGACCCTAGGCAGAACTCTGAAATTTCAGGGTTTGCTAGCCTGTAAGGGCTTGAAAGACTCCTGACGGTTCCGAAGGGCTTTAACTTTAGGGTTGAAAAACCGAACCTTAGCCCACCAAGACCGACAGTGACTTGTCTGTCGCTCACATTATGAACACAAATATGGGAGTTTCCGAAAATAGGGGATCCTAATATAGTACCCTAAATAGTAGGATCCTTTACGGTGCCATCCTGCCTATATTGCAGGTGGTTGGTTGTGCGTTTGCAGGGATTCTTGGCCTCAGGCTCTCAAAGTCTTGTCTTGTCGGGTTGTGTTGGCTGGCCCTAAACCGCTGAAGCCCGGATAGCTTAGTAACCTTTACAGTAACCGTTGTAGCCCCTGCAAGAATGGCTTATCTGAATCAATACAGAAGTAGGATGCCTATGTTTTTGTGTTGAAGGGGGGTTTGCGATACACCGGGAAAGGATCCAAAATGAGACCGGGTTCGTGTATGCTCGTGGCGGCAACGGGTCCATGCGGTACAAGAAATTCACCTACGATATGTTCCAACACCCGATTCCATACTACGGCTCCAAAACTAAACCCCACACAACATCTACAATAGAACCCGTACAGACCCCCTTCCCCTAAACCCTAAGCCCCTAAACCCTTAAACCCCGAAACCTCCTAAACTCCTAAATCCTCCCAAAGCTCCATGCTAACCGCCTCTATCCAGAGGCGCCTTATATACTACGGTTATGGAATTAGGCCTCGAAAGACCATCCTGATCATGGTTTGTGGTGGGCTAATTCCAGAATCGTAGAATGTTGGTAGTTCTCTAAATTTGTGTTTTTTCGGTCTCCGATACAGTACGGCACCCTTATACAAATGGGGGGGGCCCTCAAAGAGACCCTAACTTAGAGAACTGCATATATGGAGCCTACAGTACTTTGTACCATACTTGCATACTTTCTTTGGACCTGTTCCTTAAAGGAAACCCTGAACCTCTAAACCCTAAACCCTTATAACGCCCTAAGCCCGAAAGGCAACCGTGAAGCCTAAAGCCTAAAGCCCTTTTCCCGCAGCTCGAAAGCTCCATGCCAAATGCCTTTACAAGGCAGCGTCTCGATGAGGAAGAGCGGCGGAAGCTGAACCAAGAGTTGGAGGCGGCTTACTTAGAGGATCATGGGACTTAGTAAGTAAGGGTATAAGTATAAGTACCCTAAGTGGGGTTATAAGTAATTAGAAGTATAGTTACCTTAGTTATAACCCTAGTTACTAAGCCCCATGATCCTTTAAGTAGGGATGCCTCAAGGGATCATAAAAAAAGGTTCCTATGAGGGTTTCGGGCGTAGGGTTTAGGGTTTCTTTAGTGTTCTTAGGGAATCTTTTGAATTTGGGCTACAATACCACTCCAAGGGACTCTTAAACATCTTCTCTTTGTATATATATATATAATATATATATATATATATATATATATATATATATATTAGGCATGAATTTTCCGGTTCCAGGGGCTCTGAAGGTTAGAAGTTCCTTTACGAGACCCTTTAAGGGTTCCTTTGAGGGTTTCTAAACGGATTGAAGGTCTAGGGCCAGTTTAGGGTTTAAGGCGTAGGGTGTAAATTTAGGGTTCAGGATGTAAGGTTTAGGATTTAGGGTTCAGGAGTTTGGGTTTAGGTTTTGGGATCAGGGTTTCATATATTCTCTGTGTGGTTCTCGAGCGCTGGTAAAATAAGGATCTTAGGGGCTTTGCAAGGCTGCTTAGGGTCTGGCATGTTTCGGGAATTCATGGTACGTGTTAGGGTCGTTTAGGGATTGCTGTATTTGAGTTCTGGGTCTGGTTTCAGTTTGGAATTAGCCTATGGGCGTAGCTTAAAAACAGATGCCTTCTGCTTCAGACTGGTACCCTAGGGATCAAAACAGCCCAAAAGCCTTCTATAGTATGGTCTTTGGGCCCAAAAGCCTTGTTAGATGAGTCCTTGGATCCCTAAACCCTATAGATCCCTTTAAAGGACCCCTTATAGATCCCTTTAAAGGAACCTTATATGAGTCCTTAGATCCCCAGGGGTACAACACTGTTTTGGGGCCAACTTCTAAGCGAAGTCGAGAGGTCCGCATCGACGAGACAGAATCAACCGCCTTAGGGTTTAGGGGTTTAGGCTCTTTAGGGTTTAGGGTTTAGGCTCTTTAGGCTCTTTAGGGTTTAGGGTTTAGGGTCTTTAGGGTTTAGAGTTTAGGGTCTTTAGGGTTTAGGGTCTTTAGGGTTCAGGTTTAATTTAGGGTTTAGGGTCTTTAGGGTTCAGGTTTAATTTAGGGTTTAGGGTCTTTAGGGTTTAGGGTCTTTAGGGCTTAGGGTCTTTAGGGTTCAGGGTTTAATTTAGGGTTTAGGGTCTTGAGGGTTTAGGGCAGGCGAAACAGCCATTGGCTACGCCCTGCCTCCTTCGTTCGGTTTAGGCTTTGGGACTTAAGGTTTAGAGGCGGGTGTTGAACACAAACGGTACAACATGGCAGTAAGCTCCTTGGATTCCGCAGTGTACTACCCATATACCACTTTGTCTTTTGTGGTCTCCCCATTAAAACCGAACAGTAGAAAACAAATTTTGCTAAGAAAGGTGGTATCAGCCTATCAGGGTCTGCGGTAGGGTTTCCGGTCATCCTGCTATTCAATTTCTGTAATTACCCTAAACCCGAAACCTTAGACCCCAAATAGGAACCCTCCTCTCGATTAGGGTGTAGAAGGATGGAATTTAGGGCTTGGCGTTGAGGCTCTTAGTCGGCTCAGGGGCTTAGGCTGAATCGTGAAGGTGAAGGGTTTTTAGGGTTAGATGTGGCAGTATGGAAATATATGATGCCCGGAAGCACCAAAGGAGATCCAATCAAGCTTCAGAGACCTAAGGATTAACTACGCGCCCACAAAGCCGAATGTCCTAAAGCCTAATCGGTGACCCTAAACCCTAAACCCTAAACAACCCTAAAGCCTAAACCCTAAACTTTAAACCCTAAACCCTGAACCCTGAGCCCTAACCCCGACACCCCAAACCGTGCCCTGAACCCCTGCATCCTTCGACACTCGATGGCACCGGCATGGCAGGAGATGAAACGGCAAGAGGAAGAGCGCCGTCAGGAGGAGGCTGGCTTGGGGGCTTGACGGGGTTTGAGGTTTCGGATGTGGGGTTTATGGCGCGAGGCCTCAAAGTTGAGCTTTGCATTATTGTTGACTTCTCAGGAATAGGCGCTGGCATCATGTGCCTGCTAATTGAGCCACTGGAGTACTGGACGCAGCAGAACTCTAGGTTACCCTAAACCCTAAACGCTGAAACCCTAAACCCTAAACCCTAGACCCTAACCCTGAATGTGTTCGTTGTTTTGGTGCAGAAAATTCTATAAGGGCGAGGGCTCTCCTTAGCAGATCCAGAGTTTAGGAGTTCAGGAGCTTAGGGTTGGGTAATTTTCGGGGTTCTCGTCCTCGGGTTCGGGCTTTGACTCAGGCTGGCCCCTAAACCCTAAACCCTAAACCCTAAACCTTAAACCCTAAACCCTAAACCGGGTATGGGTAAGTTCATGAGCCTCTATTCCTTATGAAGGCATCGTTGTTGTAAGGGCTTCTCTCAGCAGTCCATCAGCGCCTTGGGGGTTTCTAGATGCTGGTATCAGCAGCAGAGTGTGTGCCCGGAACTCACCCAGAGGGCCCATAATACTACCATTATGGAATTAGGTCCCAAAAGACCATCCCTAGTATGGTTTTGGGGACCCTCTGGGTCATATATACCCGAAACAGCGCTCGGAAGCACAAAAGCGCTTTGACAAACACGACTCAGCCTTGCGCAGACCCCTTACAGGATCCACAATGGAGCCCCCCTCCCACAAGAAAGGGAATCCTACTACTACATTTACAGGGCTGCCTCATTTTAGGGGTTCCATTTTAAGATGGATCTGCATTCGAGACCTTTGAACGAGACGAGACCGCCATATAGACATATGGAAAGTCTTGCTAAGACCATTATGGCAACCAAGGGGTTCTAAGTTCCTAAACAATGCGGTGTTAGGTCCCAGTGTCACGCTCTAGATGATGTTTGGTTCCTTGCACCCTAGATCCTCAACACTTTGACCAAAAAGCCCTCTACTCTATGTGGCTGCTGGTTCCTTTAAACCTTATAACCCCCACATATACTCAGAAAAGTTTTTGGTACTTACAGGCATATGTTTTGACCACATCCGCAGAGATCCCAATACCCCTTAATTAAGGGTTATACCTTAAATTACAGGGGGCTTATTATTGTGATTTAAGGTATATTCCTTAATTAAGGGGTATTGGGTTCTCTGGGTCGACCTGTAGGGGAAAGCTATCATACGCTTCAACCTAAAGCCTTCAACCTCAAAGATACCTTTTAAGGGATTGTATAAAGCCCTCACTATCTATACAACCCCTAGAAGAAGTTTTGTAGAACTTACTATACAGGAACCTTTATAGACCCTTCTTGGAGGATCATGGGACTTAGTGTGTAAGGTTATAAGTACCTTAGTCGGGGTTATAAATATTGATAAGCATAGTTACTTCATTTATACCACTACTTGCACGCTTTAGCAACCAATTTGCGCATCCGAGGAGGCTCGGCGTGAAGCGCAAGCCGCCGCCGAACGCGCCAAGCGTGAGGCCAGATCTCGGGGGACAAGCGCTGGGTTAGGGTTTCGGGTCTGGGGTTTAGGGTCGAGGGTTTAGGGTTTGGGGCTAGGGGTATTGTAGTCTTTTAACGTCGTTCATGGGGTTGACGTAGCCCTAAACTTCTAAAGGCCTAAGCCCTTGTGTTTTCAAGTCGTTTCAAGATGTTATATAGGGTTGATGTAGGATTGCAACCAGCCCTAGAATTCCATATACTTTTAAAACAAACTAATAGGTTAGCAGCCTCCTAGGTAGTACTAGGGGACCCCCGTAAAGAGGACTCTTCTTAACCTTACTTCTGGCTCTCTGAAAAAGGACCTCATTAGGAGGGTCTATATCCCCAAGGGCCCCCCTAATCCCAACTCCTAGAACCATACAATATATAACCCAGTAACCCATAGTTTAGGTAACTGGAGCCCTGGGAAAGGTTTGCCTCTGTCGGGTTGTCGTCGGTCCCCACATTCTGGTTTTGTCATAGAAACGAGTCGGTTCTTTTGTAAACCATTCTCCGTTTAGGGTTAGGGTTAAGGGTCGGAGTGCCACAAGTTTGGTTTGTTAAAGCTATGTGTTTGTTCTTTTGTATATAGGTTTGGGAGCATTGAGGGGTTTAGGGTTGATGGATTCGGGGCTTAAGCTTTAGAGCTCCATTCGCTACGCTCGCGGAGTCTTGGTTGTTTTTGGATTCAGGATTCAGCGTTTGGTGTTGAGTTGCCGGTGCTCTTTTTACGATTGCTCCGGGCTATCGTGGATTATCATATCGTCTGTACTTGGGATGACACTACTTTAAGCCCTCGACCACGTCCCGTCATCCCCTCACTATAGGATCTAAGGACTACAGCTTTCACTATCCTCCCTCACACGCATTGCTAGGATGCCTTGCATGTGGGTTCTACCCCTAAACCCCGAACCCTAAACCGATACCTTCTTTGGGCGCCCGGTCCTCTTTGGTAGATCCGTAACATGTCTGGGACAGCTTGCGCCTGTGCAAGGCTGAAGAACAGCGCAAGCGCGAGGAGGACGCGCCTTCTTTGATACGTATAGAGGCCTCCAAAATTCAATTAGAATGTTGGGGTCCAATATGGTCATATGGATCCTGTTAAATTTTAATTGTATAGTCCGAGCCCTGTATTATAGGGTTTATGGGATGTTGTCGAGGTTTGCAGTCTTCAGTCTTGTCTTTCTTATAACGATTGTACACTGCGTTTCTGTCAAACAAAGACACCGCCTGTGCCCAGTCGAAATTCTTCGTCTACCACCACCACTGCCTCGCTGTGGGGCCGCGCAACTGGGTCACCCGGTGAACAATCGCCTTGCCTAACGCGCCCAGCACAATCGGGGCAGTGTCTAACCGTTGTGCGTCCTTGGCCATCTCCAAGCCACCACTGCAACCCCTAAACCCTAACCCCTAAACCCTAAACCCTAAACCCTAAACCCTAACCCCTAAACCCTAAACCCTAAACCCTAAACACGAATGTACCGTCGCCAACCTTGCCAGCCTGTGATTCACCGGTCTAGATTGGGCAACCGAGGGCGTGCCATATAGGGGCCTTAATAATTAGAATAGGGTCTTGGGGCCCAGAAAAACTATAATGATCATGAGGAACCCCCATAATAGTATTGTTTTTTTTTTAGGCCTCTATATTATGATGCCACCATCGCCATCTTGTCCCACTGCCCCGTCTAAACACCGCAGACCAGATCACCGCCTGCCGTGCCACCGCCATCACCACCTGAACCCCTGATGGTCTCTAACTCTATCGGCGAATATCATAATCATGCTAGACCTCCAAGCCAAATATCAGTCATATTTATACCAGGTCTCCAAGCCACATATGTCAAAGGTTGGAGTTTATGTCGGGGTCTTAAGCCCCTTCTCTTAGCAGAAGAAGTCGATAAGCAAAGGAGAACGCACCCGTGAACCCGCTAAAGCTAAATGCTAAAGTCTTGCACCCTACCAACTAAGGCCTAAATCCTAAACCGTCTAACCCCAAGCCTTTCAAACCTTAAGTGCCGAATCCGAGACGCCAAATCCTTTAATCTAGCTTTCGGGTTTCAATTTTAGGGACAAAGCCCCACCCCTACCACACCGCTTCCCTCCGAACATCCTAAAACCCCAACCCTAAACCCCTACTCCTAAATCCTAAACCTAAACCCTAAACCCTAAACCCTAAACCCTTAAACCCTAAACCCCATAAACCCCTAAACCCAAGCCCTGAAACCCCAGATCCTCCACCAGAAATATCACACCCCAGGCCCCTCAACGCACCGACAAGGAACATCCGAAATCCCTGAAATCCTAAACCCCGAACCCCTAAAGCCCTTAAACCCTAAACCCCTAAGCCTCGACACCCCTAAGCACCGAAACTCCTAAACCCTAAATCACCATTTTTTTGGAAATCCTGGCAAAAGAGGAGCGAAAGGTAGAAGAGGAGCGGCAGCGAATCCATGCTGAGGCGTCCGCTTTTGGGTTTAGGATTAGGATTTTGGATTTTAAGTTCAGCATTTAGGTTTAGGAGGGTTCAGGGTTGTTCAGGGTTAAGGGTTTAGGTTCAGGGTTTAGGGCTTAGGGTGTACGTGTCGGGTTTGGGGTGTTAGGGTGTAGATGTCGTTAGGGGCTGCATGTCCTTAAAGTCTTAAAAGAAACCCAAGGGCTCTTGGGGCTTACTTGTTTCAGGGCTCTTACGTTGGAAGGGGCGTGGCATAGACTAGATTGTCCTAGTTTAGATCGTGTTCAGTCAAACCCCATTTTTTCTCAGGGTCCCAGCAGTATCAGGATCCCATCAAAAAGGCCTCTACCGCCGCCCCGTTCAAGCATGGCCTCCCCACTAAATTCCCTAAGCGCCCAAAACCCTCAACCTGTAACCCTTAAGATAGCATCGCAGAGGCTGAGCAAGCAAGCTGATGGATTCTCGGGTTCCAGAGTTTATCATTCCGGGGTCTACATTAGGGTTCAGGGAGTCTGTGTGTAGTGCGCTCAGTTCGTAGGGTATTCGGGTTTAGGGCTTATAGAGTTTAGGGTTGAGCTTCGGGTTCAGCGTTCAGGGATTCCGGGTTTAGGCTTGCACGCTTTACAGCGTTTAGGGCTTGGGGATGCGAGTTTACTCCCTATTGTAGGACCTTAGTAGGGCCTGTTGAGGTACCAGAAACCATAAACAATGACTGCTTGACTACTTGGACCCCTAGGGTTACGGTTCCAGCATCTCCCTATTATAGGACTAGGACTTTAGGGCTTTTTTATGTATCAGAAACCATAAATAGGGACTACTTGGACCCTTAGTCCAGCATCGAAGCATGCCATCAAAGAATGCCAATCATCCTTTCAGGAAGAACCTGCAGCCTCAGCCTTTCGGTTGAGGGTTTAGGGTTTTGGGGTTTAAGGTTGACCCTAAACCCTAAACCGGTTTAGGGCTTAGGGTTTGGGGTTTCGAGTCGGCCCAAATCCCGTGAGTATTCCGAGCCTTGCAGAACCCTAAACCCTAAACCTGCCATGACTTCTGCCATAGAGTTTTTGGGAGCCACAAAGGAAGCATAAGCCTTTTATGGGTGATATCCCTACCTTATTGGGCTTCATTATAAGGGGGTTGATGTGGGATATCACTGTCCTTATTTTGCTTATGTGCGTTTAGGAGGCTCTAGAGTTGTGTAGCAACAACTTCGACAACGACACTGCGGATTTGGCGGTTTTTCAGGAAGCTGTTTGCACACCCACGCCGCTGTTGCCATAGTAAGTCGTTCGGCTTGAATTTCTGGACATCCATTCGTGTTGTGCAGCAGGAGTTTCTGCAGGCGGTCGATCGTGACGACGTCGACGTGTCGTTGGCAGACGGCAGGATTATCGCAATGAGCCCTCGGATACCTGGTAATATAGGGGCCTAAATATTACTAATACTATGGTGGGGGTTCCTTATAATAATTATATCATAATGGGTCCCAAAACCCTATTCTAATGATTAAGGCCCCTGTGTTACGGCATGAACGACGCCAGCGTGGAAATGCCCCTCTGGAAGCTCCCCGCCAGCCACACGCCGTATGCCCTTCTCTACAGAAGGGAGGATGCACCGAAAACACCGTCTCTAAGGCCAATGTGATTGGAGGCCAAAAGGGGCTTTTAAGATTCTTGGGCTAGGGGTTCCTTAATATGAAGCGTATTATGGGAAGCCTAATCCCTACCAAAATCCCATAGGCTCAAACCCGTTTTGGCCTCCAATGACTGCAGTAGTCACTAGTCAAAGATGCCGTTCTTCTCACGGGTGCAGCAACGCAAAGACGAGATGGAGCTCAGGCCTTCACGATCCACGAAGAACTCGTTTTTGATGGCTTGTACATTTTTCCAACGAGTTGTTGAGGACCAGAAGATCATGCAACTTCATCGGGAGCATGAAGTCGTGATTTTTGTCATTGCTTAGCCATGCTAGGCAGCGCAAAGAACCTAAGAGCATGATTCGGTGCGCTGTTTAGCATTGTGTCTTCGAGCGCAGCGTCTGTAAGGCATCTGCAAGAGCTTCGACACACTCGCTTTTCTCCGACACAATACACGTTGTCTAGAGATGCCTCAAGGAGTTAGACATCTTGGCACGTCTGTCAAGCTCCAGTGAGAGAGAGTTTTAAAGTGCCTTCGCGCTCGGCTGTAAACCCTGAACCCGACAGTCTAAACCGAAACCCGGAGCCCAAAGCCCTCAGCCCCCAAGCGAACAACCCTAGACCCTAAACCCTATACCCAGTCGACATCGGCCTTGGTGTAATTATGTCAGACACAGTTGGCAGACATTAAAAGGAGCTCAAAAAAAAACTATACCGGAACCCAAGTCCTGGGCCCTACACTGTAAATCCCCCTACTTGAAGGATCATGGGACTTAGTAAGTGGGATTATAAATAAGGTAACTATACTTATAATTACTTATAACTCCACTTAGGGTACTTATAACCTTACTTACTAAGTCCCATGATCCTCCAAGTAAGCTTCCTGCCTTCCCACTCCGCTTGCAAACCGCCACTCTGCAGCCCGTCGAGAACCCCAAAGACATCAACTCCCCCGTCGGAACCTTTATGAAGAGCCACCGCAACCCGTAAAAGCCTGTAAACGCCGATCTAAAGACTACTGAGGCCTGGAGAGGGTTCAGGGTTTAGAGCTTAGGGTTTAAACACTAAATCGTCCTAAACCCTAAACCCGAAACCCTAAACCTTAAACCCTAAACCCTAAACCCTACGGGTTTATGCCCTCTTTCTCCTGAAGCTCGAAACAGCGACTTGGTCGGAGGAGCAACGCCGCCGCGCGGATGCCGAGCGTCGGGCGGAAGAGGTGCCGGGCATGGCTACGTTCGGGACCCGGGCTCCTTCAAAGGCTCCTTAAAGGGCTCCTTAAAGGGATCTATAGGATTTAGGTTTTAGGTCTACTTGGAGGATATGGGTAGTTGTGGACCCAAAAAGGGATATCCCCAATATAGGGACTAATAGGGACATAAATAATTACCAATACTATTTTGGGGGGTTCCTTTTTATATTGACAGTATTATGGGCCCGAAAACCCGATTCTAATTATAAAGGCCCCTATATTACGTTCTTGGGCTTCATTATAAGGGAGTTTATATGCTATCCCTATCCTAACTTTTGCTTGTGTGCTGTCTTGGGGCCCTAGTAAGGGATTGCGGTGACCACGACATCCTAGCGGGCATGGGTCCTTTCTCAGGGTTTAGGGCTTAGGGTTTGGGGTTCAGGGTTTAGGATGTAGGGTTTGGGGTTTCAGGGTTCAGGGTTTAGGGTTTCGTGGTGTAGGAGTTGGTGGTTTTACACCCTCTTAAAGCCCTGCACGGCTCTAGTACCCTCGCTCATCTGGTAGAACCAAAAACAGCCCGAGACATCCACACACCCTAATCGAATCAGATTGTGGAGCATATCAGACTATGATTCGCTGCGCTATAGGGCTTTGGGTTAGGGTTTAGGATTTAGGGTTCAGGGTTGAGTTTCCAGATTCAAGACTATCCCCCATTATCCGAGGTCATAGATCCATATGCAGGATTCATGGTGTCAAGTCAAACTTCTAACCACTGACAGCCTCCTTAAACCACATACACCCTATGTGACAGGTCCACGAGACCTGACACTATAGTGTCAAAGGCCTCAACCCATGAAGCCCAAACCCAAACCCATAAACCCAAGCCCTAAACCCCAAAACCTCAACCCTACTGTAAACCCAAATCCCAAACCCCTACACACCCTCAACACCAGAAAGCCCCATATTACCCTATCAGCCCTTTGGAGAGCTTGAAAGCCCTGTTAAGCCAGAACCCTGGCAGGATCCAAAAGTAGATCCCTTGAGCAGGTTCCTATAAAGTGCTCTTCAGCAGCTAGGTTCCTAAACTACGAGTTCTACTTTCTAGATCCTCCCGGGTGTCTGCGACGTCACTACACCCTAAGCCCACCACGACTCTTATAATTAATAAAGTTCCATAAACCGAAAACCCTCAACACTTGTTTGTACATGCTAAACCTTAAGCCCTAGGCCTAGAAAGCCTACAACCCTAAACCTTAAACCCTGAACTCTAAAACCTAAACCCCTGAACCCTGGACCTTAAACCCTAAACCCTGAACCTTAAACCCTAAGAGCCACGTCAGGCGCGCCGGGAGGAGGCGCGGGTGGCCGAGGAAGCCCGGCTGCGGAAGGTCGCCGAGGAGACGCCTGGGAGAGCTATACCTTCACATGAGCATGGCCTCGCTTTTTGCGCGACTGAGAGAGAGCGAGAGAGAGAGAGATGGAGAGAGAGAGAGAGAGAATGCTGGGTTGCGCTTCACCTTAAGGGCATCAGCATAAACATGTTCCAACTTGCTGGCTTTTGCTGTGGGATGGTTACAGTACGATGAGCTCTTAGGGTTTAGGGTTTAGGGAAACCCTAAACCCTAAACTCTTGGAGGTTTGAGAGGTTCGAGGCGGCGACTACTACTGACAGAGTTCGCGGGCGGGGCTATGATTTCTGGGATCTGGGGCTTTCTGTTACTTGTTTTTGGTTTTTTGCGGGGGGGGGGGGGGTTACTCATCCGATTTTACGCATGGAGCTTCTCGAATTCGAGAGCTTCGGGGTTGTTGATCAGGGTTGCGATTTCATTACATGGTGTGGGAGTCGTGTGGCAAAGCCGGAACAAGATTTCGGTTAGTGCTGGGGCAGCCCTGCAATCAACCTCCATACTCCAAACCAAAGTGCCCAGTCCCAGTACTCAACCCCCGAGCCCCTCAAACCATAAACCCTACGGCAGCCTAAACCCTAAACCCTTAACCCTTAAACCCTAAACCGTACGGCAGCCTAAACACTAAACCTAAACCTTGGGTACTGCCCCCACTCAGTAACAGTCGGACAATATTCGTATTATCGATATATGAGGTCCGTAGTAGTAGCCCCATTATCGACTGTTATTGTATGGGGGGCAGTACCCAACCAAAACCCTAAACCCTACTTAAAGGATCATGGGACTTAGTAACTAGGGTTATAATAACTAAGGTAACTATACTTATGATTACTTATAACCCCACTCAGGGTACTTATAACCTTACTTACTAAGTCCCATGATCCTCTAAGTAAACCCTACGGCAGCCTAAACACTAAACCTAAACCCTCACGGCCTGAATCCTCTTCCAGAACCCCCCAATGGCCCTTTAATGGAGCCCTTATTATGGCCCTTAGTTGTAGGTATTTGGGGTATATTAGAGGGTAGTTGGGGGGTCTAGGTTGTAGGGCTTTGGGTTTGGCGTTTCGGGGTTCAGGGTTTGATGGCTTTCCTTTTCGGGTGTCGGGCTTGAGGTGGTCTACTTGGAGGGTCGGGGGACTTACTAAGTAGTTCTTTTATAGAGTTCTAAGTACCATAAGCCCAATTAGGGTCCCTTTTAGGGTACTTATAAGTCTACTTACTACCTACTTACTAAGGCCCCCGGCCCTCCAAGTAGGGGTTAAGGCTAAAGGCTGCAGGGTTTGAGGTGGTTTGGTGGTTATAGAATTAGAGGTTTGGCAAAATGGGTGGTTCGGTTGTTTAGGGTTTTTTGGATTCAGGGTTGAGGAGTTTGGGGTTTAGGGCTTAGGACGTTCAGGGTTTAGGGTTTGTGGGTTGCGGGGTTAGGGGTTTAGGAAGGTTGAGGGCTTAGGGCCTTGGTTCAGGGTTGCTTTCCAATCCCTCTGCAGGAGGATGCAAGAAATCGGGAGAAGGAGATACGAACCTCGGCGGCATTCACGCTTTGGCCGTTCTGGGACTCTAGGGTTTCTTCGATTTGGTTTTCATGTACGGTGTGCGGGGATCATAGCTTCGGCACTTTGCATGAAGTTCGGAAGGCTTTTTGGCATCGCCCCCCCCCCCCCCCCCCCTCCCCCCCCACCCCCCCCACCCCCCCACACAACCCCACAAACCACCAAAACCACACCCCCCACCTTCCCAAACCCACCCCAACCACCACTATCTCGGTGGCCGCCTNCGTTTACCGTTTTGCCGTTGTGGTACTGTTGTGTTTCTTCGTTTTTGTTTTCTTGGGCGGTGGGGGGGGGTCATTGCTTCGGGCCTTTTCATGAAGTTTGGAAGGGTTTTTGGCCTCCCCCCCCCCCCCCCCACCCTTCCGCCCCGATCACGTCGATCCCCAAACAAAACACCAAACACAACACAAACCTAATCCCTTCATTCTCAAAGCCATGCGAAGGTGAGCGCATTTTGGGGAGCCTGGCTGCCTCTTGACTGATCTGCTTGGCTCTCCGAGAACGAACCCTTAAACCTTAAGCCCTGAAGCTTAACGCCCTTGTTGTTGTAGGAATGCTACTAGACCCCCCAGCTACCCTCTTATATACCCCAAATACCCACTATTAAGGACGATAAGGGCTCTATTAAAGGGGTTTTGGGGGGTCCTGGTACGTTCTGAACCTTTCTTTCTTGGTATTGGCAAGGGAAGTCTGAGATGCCACAAGGTTGGGACATGTTGAAGTGAGGTTGGACAGAGTGTCCGATTCGTGATACGAGACCAGAGACCCTAAATAATGTAGAAGCCCAAATAATTACCCATATAATTCTTTCGGGCTCCTTATTATAATTATATTATAATGGGGCCCCAAAACCCTATTCTATTTAGAAAGGCCCCTACAGTAGCCCGACATTTTGAACCATGAACCCCAGACGGTAAAACCTCAGCCGTAAGCCGCAAACTTAGCCCTCAAGCCCATGTTCAGTTGGAATCCAGCAAGGTTGAAGATGTCAAATTTCGGTTAAGGCTTGTGGTCGCTTCTTCAGGAGTTCGTTATTCTGGGTTTTAGGTTCAGCTTGCGGGTTTAGGGTTTAGGGCTTATGCCATGGATTCCAAGCATAGCCCTAAGGGTCCAAGTACATAATAATCATATACTCTCCTAAATATTGAGCTACATAACAAACTACTATCCTAAACCCAAGTACCTAATTATTGCGTCCTTTGGACCCTTAGGGTAGGGTCCGGACGGATGTCTGTTTGTACTTGGCAGTGGTTCTTTGCACAACAGATGTCGTCAGAGGACAACCTGTCCAGTGTCTACCTTCACTTTGTTAAGACGTCCACCAGACTCATGAAGCTAATCAAAAAAATCACATGTTACGCCGTAAATCTACAAATAGAGCCCTAAACCCTAAACTCCTAAAGACCTACAACACGAAAACCCTAAACTCGAAACCCTAAACCCTAAACCCCGAAATCCTAAACCCCTAAACTCGAAACCCCAAACCCTTGAAATAGCTGAGCCGTGCCATGGGGTGCTGTAGGGCCCTTCGACCGCTTTAGGGTTTAGGGTTTAGGGTTCCCGGTCCTTTATGATTGGCAAAGGGCCTGCTCAAGTGGCTCATATGGGAGTTTCCGAAAATAGGGGATCCTAATATGGTACCATAAATAGTAACTTAAATAGTAGGATCCTTATTATAAGGGCCCCAAAATAAGGTATCCCGTATTTTCGGAAACTCCCATATCTTGCGGGGTATACCTTGTGACTAAAGGGTCATAACTTGCTACTTCGCACCCTGAGCCCGAAGCCCTAAACACTACCCAGACCTTCCAGAATCCCTTAATTAAGGAATCTACCTTAATTCATATTAGGGATCCTATTATAATTTAAGGTCCTGCATACTCCTTAATTAAGGGATTTTGGAAGGTCTGGGTACCGGTTAGGAGTTGCAGGTTGGACGGCAGGGTGCCCGATTGGGGATGTAGGATCAAACAAAGTTGAAGCAATTTCGAGGAGTTCGGGTGGGGGAGCCTCTGGGTTTAGGTTGAGGAATTAGGGTTAGGGGTTTAGGGGTTTAGAGTAGCTTCGTTTGTTCCTGTTTCAGTCCCGAAAGCTCTAAGCCCCAGAAACCTCAAACGGGTTGAACCCTGAACCAGTGTAGAATCCCGGGTTAAGGAGCTGGCGCAAAGTCGCGACGGGTATGTCCTTCGCCGCTTGGATTTAGATGGTGTGCGCTTTCACCGAACCCTATAGGTTTAGAGGCTAATTTTAGGGTACCTATACGATTTAAATAACAGATCCTAACCATAAAACTATATAGGTATCCTAAAATTTTAAAAAGGGGTAGTGTATGAGCCTCCTGGTTAGGTCCTTAAGCTTCATTGGCTTCTTGCCAAAGGGGCTCTGCGAGAGTTGCTATACGGTTTCTATACGGGTATAAAGGGTTTTGGGGGCGTCTTAAGGTTTTACATGGTGCGCTTTGTAGTGTTCGATAATAGGTTTTTCATAGGGTTCTTATGCGTGTGGGGTTTAAGGCCCGTTTAGGGTGTCTTGGGGAAGGTGTAGGGCTTGTTGCTTATGGGGTTTAGTTTAGGGTTTTGGCCCGATAGCCTTTTGCCGGCCGGCAGCCTCGACAGGGCAGTTGTTCTGAAGGTTAGCCCGTAGGGACCGCAATGAGGCGATATAACAGTCTCGCGCTCGTTCTGCGTATTTCAATCAAGACCATCTCCGACAGTAAAGTTGTAAGACGACGTCCTTTTGCACGGCTTTTCCAGGCAGAATTCAGTAAGATTGCCAACCGTGTCCAGCTGATCTGTAAGATATCAACTCGGTGTGGCCAATTCGTTGATGTCGGCTCGATTGTATCATGATTGAAATGTCTAAACCCTCAACATCCCTAAACCGTGAACATTAAGTCCTACGACCCTAAGACCCTATAAACCCTAAGCTTTGGATCGTTTGCTATAAAGAAAAGCTCCACGGGTTCGGGTCCAGGCACCGCCATCGCCGAAGGCGAGAGCGTAGGCTGGGGCACCAGCGTCTGGGTTTTAAGCTTGTACCAGAGTGTTTGCCTATATGCAGCTATGTATGCAAGAAACATACATACACACATACATGCGTACCTGCATACATACGTACATACTTACGTTCTTCTGGGACCTAAACTCCATAGTATGTGCGGGCTCCTTGGTTAGGACATGTGAGTGTCTCTCACCAGGAAGAGTGTGCAGGGTTGAAGAGTATATCATTGAGGTCTAGAGTTGAGTATGCTTAGTATGCATACAGAAAACCCTGAACCCTATAAACCCCCCACCCTAAACCCTGGAAACTCCAAACCCTAAACCCAAAGCCCATGGGGCTAAGGGCCTAAGGCCTGGGTTTTGGGCACTCATCTGAACTCTCACGCCGAAGGGTCCTTTTCCAGAGCTTTCAAGTACCTAGAGGCTCATCCCCTAAAAGCCTAAAAACCTACTTTTCAAGATAACAGGTCTTAACCATAAAACTAGGTATCTCCAAAAAGGGGAGGGCATAAGCCTCTAGGTAAGGCTCTTGGTGACTGCTGTTGGTTAGGTTTTTTTGGTTATGATTTCATTTACATGGATCTCCAGCAAGTGAGTGTTCATCTGGGAGTTTCGGAAGATAGGGGACCCTAACATGGTACCCTAAATAGTAGGATCCTTATTATAAGGGCCCCAAACAAGGTACCCCTTATTTTCGGAAACTCCCATCTGCTTTCCAAGCAGGGTAGAGAGAGGCTTAATCCTGAACCCCTACAGTGCGTTTCGCGGCTTTGGGTGTGAAGGTTTTGGGGTTCAGGGTTTAGGGCTTAAGGCTTATCCCTAAGGGTCCAAAGGACCCAATAATTAGGTACTTGGGTTTAGGATAGTAGTTATGTAGCTCAATATTTGGGAGAGTATATGATTATTATGTACTTGGACCCTTAGGGTTATGGTCGGTTTTAGGGCTACACCCTGCGACTGAAGGGGCAGAGCCTGATCTGTTGTGGCTTTTGGGGCTACGAGAAAATCCTGCAATACTACGAGATTGAAGACATCGCTGTAGATAGGAAGTATACCCCAAACTCTAAACCTTGCGCCCTAGGCGCCGATCCCTATTATCTGACCCTGCAGGTAGCTCCCAAAGTCTACAGTTTGAAGGTTAAGACCACACAGGATTGAGCCCTTCTTAGAGGATCGTGGGACTTAGTGAGTAAAGGTTATAGGTACCCTAAGTGGGGTTATAAGTAATTATAAGTATAGTTACCTTACTTATAACCCTAGTTACTAAGTCCCATGATCCTTTAAGTTGAAGTCGCAGGTGTAGAAGAACAGATTTAAACCCTTATCAAACCTTAACCCCTACTTACAGTAAACCCCATAAAGTTGGAAACCGGATTAAGGCCAAATAGTCCTAAAATTCCCTTTACGTTACTCTTAAGGATTGAGGCTATGGGGTTTCCAACTTTTGGGCTTCTACTGTAGTAGCTGAGTAGGTAACCTTTAACCTTTTGGGGTTTGTATAATCCTACCATAATTGAAAAGGTTAACCTTTTTTGGGCTAGGGTACTCAGCCCCTAACCCCCAGACATGTAAAACCTTCTTGGCACCTCTGAGGCCTCAATGAAGAGCTGGCGCCCCTCCGATCAGCCCTCGCAGAGGTGGGCAGCAACGGGGCTTTGGAGTACCATACTTTAATACTTTTTTGGGGACCTGTTACATGGGTGGTTGTCAAAATTAGGGTCCCTTTTTGGGCTCCCTAATATTACGGCACCTGTAGTTTAGGGTACCCCAAAAGGGGCCATAATTCTGACAACTACCCACATAAAGGGGACCATTATGAAATAAAAGTCTATACTTTTTTCTCCCTGGTTACAGTAGAAGCCAGAAAGTTGGAACATCACTATCCTCATGCCCTTAGATTAAAGTATACGGGATCCTAGCACAAATCTTCCTAAAGACATGTTCCAACTTTCTGGCTTCTACTGTACTTCAAAGTCCAGGCAACCCAGAGACTCGAACCCGCCCTTAGGGGTTCCTTTACGGCGTCCTGTCAGGGACCCTCTAGGGCTGCCCCCTATGGCATCCTTTCAGGGCCCCTTTAACTTAAAGGGTTTAGGGTTTAGGGTTTAGGGTATTATTGCTTGGAGGGTCGGGGGACCTAGTAAGTAGGTAGTAAGTAGACTTATAAGTACCCTAAATGGGGCCCCAATTGGGGTTATGGTACATATAACTCTATAAGATAACTACTTAGTAAGTCCCCCGACCCTCCAAGTAAGGGTTCCTTTATGGGCTATTTGAAACTAGTCTTCGGTGTTCAGGGTTTAGAGCTTCGTTGTGTAGTGTTCTCAATTCGGCCCGGGCCTCTCAGTACGATTGTCTTGGTGACTCTACTTAAAGGATCATGGGACTTAGCAACTAGGGTTATAACTAAGGTAACTGTACTTCTAATTACTTATAACTCCATTTAGGGTACTTATAACCTTACTTACTAAGACCCATGACCCTCCAAGTAAACCCTATACATTTAAGGGTTCGAGTTGGTGACTCTAAACCCCAGAGGGTCCATATACACTACTATTATGGAATTAGGTCCCCAAAACCATAATGGGGATGGTCTTTTAGGGCTTAATTCCATAATAGTAGTGTATATGGACCCTCTGGGAACCCTATACATTTGAGGGTTCGAGTTGGCGGGATCGTGAGGGTTGGGCAAAAAGGGTTTTGGTTGGGGACTTGGGGTTGTTTTATTGTAGTAGACTGAACAAGTAGTGTATAGGACTCTTGGGTTTACTACTATTTTGATACCCTAAACCCTAAACCCTAAACCCTAAACCGAAACCCTAAGCTCCAAACCCTGTAAGCCGAGCCCAAAACACCTTAAAACTCCACCCTGAACCCAACCCTAAACGCTCTTGTCTCCTAAACCCGATACCAGCGTTGGGTTTAGGGTTTAGGGTTAGGGTTTATAGGGTTCAGGGTTTAGGGTTTAGGGGGAGCTCTGGTAAACAAAGCCTACGCAGTCACAGTAACCAGCACCACGCAGTCTAGCAAAACTGTTACAAGCCCTACCTTACCCGACACAACCCCCAAAGAAGCGCTTTGAGGGTTCTAGGGTTGAGAGTTTAGTGTGTAGGGTTTAGGGGTTTAGGGGTTTTAGGGTTAAGAGTTTAGTGCGTCTCGGGTTTAAAGGTAAGGGGCTTACGGCTTGTTACTACCACTCCAAGAGGTCTTGAAGTAGAACCAATCGGAGCTCGAGCCCTTCCGAAGGCTTTATGGAGAACCCTTACAGAGAACATGCCATTACATTTCTGACAGGGTTTAGGGTTTAGATTTTTCACTCTAAGTTGTTGTTCAAAGGGTCTTAAGTACCAAGCTTGTAGATGTTCACCCCCTGAAGCCGTATGCTGCCTTGGTTGTCAAACCCTTTAGGCCTGTTTTCGGTGTTTTGGGGTGCCTTGAGTTCGGCTAAACCTAAGCCCCTGAACCCTTAAACTCTAAGGGGTGTAGGGTTCAGGGCTCCGAAGCCTAAACTGTACTTCCCAGTGCTTAGCAGCTTCTGCGTTTGCGACCGGTCGTGTCAGTGTCCAAGCAGGGAGCTTTGCTCATCATGTTGGTTAGACAAACCTCTTTAAGGGCCCTCATTAGTATTACGATCGCTATGACAATACCTATAAAGGCTAGGGATTACATTAATCAGGTGTCTACATATATAGCGGTTGGAGTAGTTAGCGCCATTGTTCTTCAGGGCTCCTGAAAAAACACTATAATACCTCCCAAAACCGTGTTCTAAGTTTTAAAAGGCCCCTATACTACCTCGTTAAGGAGGCCACATCCCCAGATCGGGATCCGAGTCCATTCCATTCAGCGCCAGACATGCTGCGGATTCGGGCAGTGTCGGGTGAAGACCTCGTTGTCTTTGACTTGGCGAACTTCCTCGAGTCTCTACCTGCAGGCATCTTAGCGGCTGAGTGGGTGCATTTTACACTTTTTCCTCCATAGACCTCAGAGTTTCAACTGTTTTGGGCTTAATCAACTCCGCAACTAAGGCGTGCATCCTGTTCGAGCATTGAAGCAACGCTTGACCAGCATGTGCGGGCTGTCAAGGTTCAGGCAAAGGCTGGTATCTTTGGGTGATGGTGCGGTTCTAGATGACGATTACTCCCTGAGAACCGGCGATATTCAGGTCGTCTTTCTATCCTTCTGCTCAGCATCAAACGAGCAAGTCGCAGCACTCCGGGATGCCGCAATACACGGCCGAGCAGCAGAAGTGGAGACTATTCTACAAAGGCCGCAAGACCCAGATTTAGTATTAGCACATGATCGTCATCAAATTCCCCCGCTGATGTTGGCAGCCGGCCATGGCCAGCTTGAGGTGACACGCCTTCTGCTGGAGGCCAAGGCGGACAAGGACAAGGGCGATCAGAATGGCGTCACCCCTTTGTTCAACGCAGCTTATGAAGGACAGTTGGAGGTTGTACGGCTTCTGCTGGAGGCCAATGCAGACAAGGACAAGGCCTTGGAAGATGGCACCACCCCTTTGTTCATCGCAGCTAGTGAAGGACAGTTGGAGGTTGCACGGCTTTTGCTGGAGGCCAATGCGGACAAGGACAAGGTNCAGACAAGGACAAGGCCTTGGAAGATGGCACCACCCCTTTGTTCATCGCAGCTAGTGAAGGACAGTTGGAGGTTGCACGGCTTTTGCTGGAGGCCAATGCGGACAAGGACAAGGTCGATGAAAATAGCGCCACCCCTTTGTTCATCGCAGCTCAGAAAGGACAGTTGGAGGTTGTACGGCTTCTGCTGGAGGCAAATGCGGACAAGGACAAGGCATTTGAAGATGGGGCTACACCTTTGTTCGTCGCAGCTGAGAATGGACAGTTGGAGGTTGTACGGCTTCTGCTGGAGGCCAAGGCGGACAAGGACAAGGGCGATCAGATTGGCGTCACCCCTTTGTTCAACGCAGCTTATGAAGGACAGTTGGAGGTTGTACGGCTTCTGCTGGAGGCAAATGCAGACAAGGACAAGGCCTTGGAAGATGGCACCACCCCTTTGTTCATCGCAGCTAGTGAAGGACAGTTGGAGGTTGCACGGCTTTTGCTGGAGGCCAATGCGGACAAGGACAAGGTNCAGACAAGGACAAGGCCTTGGAAGATGGCACCACCCCTTTGTTCATCGCAGCTAGTGAAGGACAGTTGGAGGTTGCACGGCTTTTGCTGGAGGCCAATGCGGACAAGGACAAGGTCGATAAAAAATAGCGCCACCCCTTTGTTCATCGCAGCTCAGAAAGGACAGTTGGAGGTTGTACGGCTTCTGCAGGAGGCCAATCCCGGATAGGGACAAGGCCACGAATGATGGCCGCACCGCTTCCTGTCGCCTGGCTGATCCAGAGGCGGTGCAGCTCTGCGGTGCCGAGGCTTTCTTTTCCTTTGCCAACAGTGCTGGGGTGCGGCTTAGCCGCACCCTGTGCTGGGGCTTTCTGCTATCGGGTGGGTTTTTATTCCACATGCCTTTAGGGACACGGTTTGTTCCCACCTCGAGCACTGTGCCTCATGTACATGCCTTGACCACGGCATCCGGACAGATGTGGATGAAGCCAAGCGTGGACAGAGGAAGAATCTGACAAAGAGCACTCCTCCAAAAAGGCCGAGTTGAGTTTAATATAGGGACATAAATAACTACCAATACTATTTTGGGGGTTCCGTATTATAGTTAATAGTTAGTATATAGTGTATACAAAACCGTATTCTAATTATTTAGGCCCCTATATTAAGCCACGTAGTAGTAGTAGTAGTAGTAGTAGTAGTAGTAGTAGTAGTAGTAGTAGTAAGATACCTCTTGAAAAAGGGGTGTGGTATCACCCTCTAGGCAACTCTTACGGAAACCACCAGGCCCTGTAGTCCTTATAGAACCTTTACGGGACCCCGATAGAAGCCTTGAGTAATTGCCAGCGCGATTTCTTAGGACTCCGCAATGCAACAAGGATCTATAGCTGTACTCCATCTCTATCCTGCTTACGAGGGCATTACCTAAGAGCTCTGAGGGCAGGAATCCTAAACCCAAGCCCCTAATTCCTAAACCCTAAACCCTCGACTCACAACCCTATAAACCCTAAACCCTCAACCCTCAACCCCAAACTCTAGCCCTAAACCCTGAACCCAAGCCCCACATTCTCAAATCTGATTGAGCCTGTCAGGTGGATGAGCTTCGCAAAGCGGCGCTGCTGCTGCTCTTCCCGATTTCAGGGGTTTTGTCGAGACTCTGTAGCCTGAGCATTCACGTAGGACTTGAATGATGTTTTAAACTAGGGTTTAGGGTTTAGGGGTTTAGGGTTTAGGGTTGGTGTTTGTACGGGTGTGTATGGCTTTGACAGGGGTTTTACGGATTTTGGGGTTTAGGTTTTGCAGTGGTCATTCGATTAGGGGTTTGCAGGGGCTACAGCCCTAGGGCGCAAAGCCCTAAGCGCACAAGCCGTAAATCCCTAAAGCCTAAACCCTGAAGCCCCAAAGCCCTAAGCCCGAAAGTCTTAGACCACCCTAAACCTAAACCCTAAACCCTAAACCAAAACTTGCTTCTGTGTGGCTATGGGCAAAGATCCGCCGAGAGGCTTGTAATTAGCTGACTTTTTTTTATCGAGGTTCTGGGGATTTGGGTTTTGAGATCTGGCGATTGGGTTTAGGACCATTGAAACCCTAAACCCTCGACCCGAAACCCTAAACCCTAGACCCTAGACCCTAAACCCTCGACCCTAAACCCTAGACTCTAAACCCTAAACCCCCTAAGCCCTGAACCACCAAAGCCTGAGCCGTTTAGAGACTCCGGGTTCGTGATTGCTGGGAAAGTAGAGCTTGCTGAGGTATTTCAGTGCTTTGAGGGGTTTAGGGGTTTAGGGTCTAGGGTTTAGGGGTTTAGGGTTTTGGGGTTGAGGGAGTAGGGATTAGTATTGCTTAGGTGCTCTTAGGAATTATTGCCCATGTTTTTAATACAGCTCCCTATATGGGACTAGTTATGCATTTGGGGTTTTTCGGTCCCAAGGCATCTTTCGGGGGTAATCTGCGGTAACCGTACCGGTTCGTATGGTGGGGTACCTGTGGCCGCAAAGCCACACACTCGTGGGTTATGATCCTTTTTTACGGCTTATAGGGTTTAGGGGTTTAGGGTTTAGGGGTTTAGGGTTTATTTTAGGTATAGCACGGAAAAAGTAGGTTTTGAAATCCCCCGGCATGCATGAGGACCTTGCAAACCCATCCCCCCCAAGCCCGCAAACTCCCATCTCCAAGCTTACCCTGAAACGGTTCAGAGTTTAGGGCTTACCCTAAAGCCTAAAAGCCCTAAACCCTAAACCCGAAACTCTAAACCCCTAAACCCTAAACCCCTAAACCCGAAACCCTGAACCCTCAAACCGTAAACCCTCCAACCCGAAACCCCTACCCCCTAAACCCTAGAACCGAAATGCCTAAAGCAGCCAAGGAAAGCGAGGAAGGCGCAGGACAGAGGGCCGCTGGGGCTTGGGGGCTTTCTTTCGATTTCGGGTTTAGGGATTAGGGGTTTAGGGTTTAGGGTTTAGGGTTACTAGGTTCATGAGTAGTCAAACCCCGGGCCATAAACCCTGGACCCTAAAGCTTCCTTAGGGATTGAGGCTATTGGGTTTCCAACTTTTGTGCTTCTACAAATTTCTGCAGGAGGTCACCAGACTCGTGGCTTGCTTGACGGCATGCGGGTACTTAGTAGCTGAGTGGATACACTTTACACTTTTTGGGATAATACTACCCACTATAAAACTGAAAGTGTGCACTTTTGGGGGCTTATGAACTCAGCAACTAAGTAAGGCTTCAGATGGCCAACCTGTGATGGTTGGGGTTCGATTACATTGCATTTTCCCTTCCTGCAAGCGAAGGTATGCGATGGGGTCGGATTGTCGCCTGGCCCAGCGAGCCTTCTGTTTACCTTCTAGGCAGGCGGAAAAAGGCGCTCAAGAAAAACACCAAAAAAACCTGAAGCTTTGAAGGAGAAGTTGGCTGGCGACTTTAAGACCGCGAAGGAAGCGCAGGACGTTTCTGGGTTGGGGTGCAGGGTTTAGGATGTAGGGTGTAGGACTTAGTAAGTAAGGGTTCTATAAGGGTTCCTATAAGTGTCTCCACAAGGGCTTCTGTAGTACTATAGGGTCTAGGTTCTACAACCTACCTTGTTAAGGAATTACATAAAAGAAGCCATGCTAATGGATCCTAAAAAGGTAGGTTGTTTGGGATCCAGTTTGGGGTTTCGGCGATAACCCTACTTGGAGGATCATGGGACTTAGTAAATAAGGGTTCCTTAAACGGGTTCCTTAACAGGGCTTCCTTAAAGGGACCTACATGGGTTCTAGGGCGGATCATAGGACTTAGTAAGTACGGTTGTAAGTACCCTGGTTGGGGTGTATAAGTAGTTATCAGGATAGTTACCTCATTTGTATCCTGGCTTGCTCCGTCCCATGATCCTTTAAGTAGGGTTTAGGCCGGGCATTTCTGCTCATTCGAGGGGCCTTGATAATTTCAACCAGGTTCCGAGTATATGGGGCGTACAAGGAGACAGTATTGAACCCCTGTAGGTCCTACATCAAAGTTCATTGAAGCTATATGTGATGTTTACAGGGATGCACAGGGATTTGTCCTCGTTAACGGTCTTGATTTCAGCGTGCTTACGAACTGGACGTCCTACATTCTTCACCTCAAACCCTGAACCAGAAATTTTAAATTCGTTGAGCTCTCGACCTTCAACCCAAAAGCTTGAACCTACACCCTAAATCAGTGAATCCTAAACGTGAGCCCCGACCTAAACCGGAATGTTCGCACAGACACCGAACGATGAGTTTTTTCACTTGCGACTAGGCGTCAACATTCACGCAACATTGAACCTGAACCCTAATACCCCTTAATAACCTTCACCTCTTAAACCATCTTAATATAATGCTACTAAGTTTTAGCCGTAGAAAACAATCGTGACTAATATTAACAACAACCGTAGTAATTACTTTTGATTAGTATCAATAATGACAACAGCTGACGTCTCAAGGACTTCGGGGGTCCCATCCTCGCTGCCCAGTGGAGGGCGGCCGTGAAGGAGGTGGCGACGCCCGGCAGCAAGGTGGTTTCTTTCTTGAGGGATTAGGGTCTCAGGGCTTCAGGGTTTCAGGGTTTGAGTTTGAGGGTTGAAGGGTATAAGGGGTGAAAGGGGTTAAGGGTTTGGGGTGCAGTGTTTAGGGTCTAGGTCGTTACTTTAGGGATCCTACGTTCTACTGACGCTCCATGCATAGCGAGATCGTTAGCCTCAGAAACACCCATCCGTCTGCAGAGTTCCTAAACCTAACCCTAAACCCTAAACCCCTAAACCCTAAACCCTAAACCCCTGAACCCTAAACCCTAAACCTAGCTGTAAGCTGAAGCAACTCACCAAGTCGGGGGTACTTAAAGGCCCAGGGGACGTAGTAAGTAGGTTATAAGTACCTTAAATGGAGTTACCCCAATTATAACCTCGCTTATAACCGACTTGCTAAGTCCCCTGGGCCAACCCTAAACCCTTAAACCCCTAAACCCCCAAACCCTGGCACTTCAGCGCCCAGGAAGCCCTTCGTGATGCCGGAGTGTCCAGAGAGCTGATGGCCTTCAGGTTTTTGAGCCTCAGAGCCTATGCCCTGAACCGGTTCCTGAGCAGTACCCTTTTAAAGGGTTCCTTAAAGGGCTCCTTAAGGGTTCTATAAGGGATCTATACTATGGGGGTTTAGGAACCTAAACAATATACCTTTTTTAACGACCTGTATAAGGAGCCCAAAATAGGATCCCTAAAAAGGGTAGCTGTTGCCCCAAGTAACCTACCTTCTTGAAAGCATATATAATGAACCCAAGATAAGGATCCCTAAAAAGGTAGGTTGTAGAGGGTTTTGCAGACAGTATACCTTGTTAAGGACTTTTGTAAGGAACTCAAAAGAAGGAGGTGGTATAGGTTTTGCCCTGACCCTAGTGAAGTTTAGGGTCTGGGGTGTAGGGGTTTGCAGTAAAACACCCGTTTTGTGCACGGGCCTTGACGTTAGGATCCCTGCTATAAGCCCCTTTGAAGGTTGGGGTGTTTGGTCTACATTCCCCCAAGCCAAGTGGAATTTGTTCAATGCAAGAGGCTTTCGGGATTTAGTGGTTTGGGGTTTAGGACTTAGGGTATACAGAGTTTGGGGCTTTATGATTCTGGGTTTAAGCCCCAACCCTACCCAGACCCTTCCAAGGATCTTAATAGATTGAGGACAAGATAGCCAACTATTATATGTCTTAAGACAGGCGACTGCAGGTCAGGGATTCACTTTTCGGATCCATTAGCCTTTTGGGTAGTGGCAGCTTAACAACTCAATAGGGTTTGGCGCCTACGGTCGACAGTCTAAGCCCTAAGCCGTAAGCCTATTCCCCAAACCCGTAACAGCGAAAGGGGGCACAGACGACAGGCCCCTTGTCTGTAGACAGACTATAGCAGAATGCTCGTGTCTCTCTAAGAGAGGTGGCGAGCATCCACGCCGGGTTCGCCCCTTCGCCCTGGTTCTCTGTAAGGATTTGGATCTTGGTTTAGGGTTTAGGGGTTTAGGGTTTATAGGGCTTAGGGTTTAGGGTTTAGGATTTAGGGCTTAGGGTTTAGGGTTTAGGGTTCGATGGTCATAGGTTCTAATTCTGAAGACAGTAGACTGCAAGACAACACAGGCCCTGCTCCCAAAGTGAGTGGGTTCACAGCTCAGGGTTCAGCTAGGACTCTTAGGATCCCCAATATGATTTAAGAAGAGGAATATACCTCAAATTATAGTAGGATCCCTCATATACTTTAGAACTTTAGGGTATACTCCTTAATCAAGGGATACTAGAAGGTCTGGGGTGTTGGGTTGTTCTCGAGCACTTCCTAACTGAGAACCGGGGACTCGCCTGCTCACGTAGAGGAGGGATGAAGCCTTATCTGAGGACTTACTAGGTTCCTGAGTAGAACCCTTCTGCCCTTTGTATTTTAGGGATCCCCTTCTTAAAACCGAATAGCAGGAAAAAGGGTGCCCTCATGTCAATGGGCTACTCAGGAACCTAGGTAAGAAAGGGTAAGTACCTCAAACGGTATATAAGACATGATTACAGACAGTTGCCTTGCTGCTATAACCCTGCTTTGCAAGTCCCCTGTTCTTACAAGCCTACAAGTCCTCGCAGAGGGAGGGTGGGTCGTGGGTTTTAGGGTTTAGGAGTTTAGGGCTACGGATATAACCGTCGCCTGACTAACCAAACTCGAACAGCTTGAACCTCAAACCCTAAACTTCAAAACCCTAATCCCCTAAACCCTAAACCGGTTTAGGATTCAGGGTTGAGGGTCTTTGAAACGCGCCCAAGCACCTGGAGGTCTTCCAGATCTCACACTTCTCTGGCTCTAAGTATTTTAGTAGGTGGCAGTTTGGGATGCGTTTACTTTTCCGCAGTGGTCATATGGAGGTACCTAATGAATTATTAATGGATAACTTCCATGGGTGCTTAAAAGGTGTATCCCCGACTTTGCTTCGGTGTCTGCTGAAGTAAGATCCCGTCCAAACCCCAAGCCATCCCAAGCCATCCCAATCCAACCCTAAACCCTAAACCCTAAAGCCCTAAAGCCTAAACCCTAAAGCCCGTCAGCCCGACCCCGCCCCTGCTCTGATTTAGCCCTCTCCTCCCGGGCAACCCGGGCCAGGGAGAGTGCACCGCCGACCTTTATGCCGGAGCATCATGTAGGGAGGGTTCAGAGATTGGGGCGGCCCCTAGATCGAAGAGGGTTTGGGGTGGTATTGTAAACAGTAATATAAGCTTTTTAAGCTACAACTTTATTGGGACTATAGGGGTTTACCGTTGTATACAGGGATTGTTGGGGCTATTCGTGGTGATGTAACCGGCTCTTGCATTACAGGTTTGGCATGCTGGGTTAGGGTTCTCGAATTGCGAATCTTTAAATCGTTCTTGTGGCATGCATTTGTGTTTGCCTGAGGTTGTCTTACATACAAGATGAGTTGATACTAGTCTAGCCTGTTTGTTCCAATAGGCTTCGCAGATGTGGAGGTTACAGGTGGAAGTACAAATCCTTTGAACCCTAAACCCTAAACCACAAACTCAAACCCCAAACCCTGAACCTCCAAACCTCAAAACCTAAACCCCAAACCCTAGACCCTAAAAGTGAGCCAAACTTGGGTTCGGAATCCGGCCCCGATTTGGTGAGTTTGGGCCTGCTTTAAAAGGCTTCCTTAAGTTTAAGGCTACAGGGCTCAAGGCTTTTTCAGTGGTTTAGTGTTGTTCTACAGTAGATAGTAGATTAACCCTAAACCCTAAACCCTAAACCGACTTAGTAGATACCCTAATCCCTAGACTGAGCAGCTTTGAGGTTTCCAGCCAGTACTATAGGTGCCAAAATAATTACCTATACTACTTTGGGGGGGGGTCCTTGTTATAGTTATAGTATAATGGGCCTCAAAACCATATTCTAATTATTAAGGCTCCAAAATTAACACCTTAGATTGAAACTTGAACCCTCCCGCGATGCTCTGGCTTCCGACAGCAAAAGTTGGAAATTCGGAGCCCGCGCATCAGAACCCCCCCACCCTGAACCCTAAACTCTAAACCCCAATTCTAAACCCAGTGCCCAAAACTAAAACCCCTAAACCCTAAACCCTGAACCCGGAGTTTACAGGGCTTAGGGCCGAGAGGGTTTAGGGGTTTTGGGTTTAGGGCTTAGGGGGTTTTGGGTTTTGAGTGAGTTTAAGGGTTTAGGGGGTTTCGGGTTTAGGGGTTTATGTTTTAAGTTAGGGTCCCTGAGCAGCCCCTGCCCCCCTCAGAATCGTAGACGCCGAGACGATTCCTTCACACCGCGAAAAGCACACTCCGTCTGTTTTCCCACGCAGTTGTGTAGGCTTCGCAGAACTTGACAGTTTTTTGTATCGGAAGTTGCAGGAACACCCTATGGTTGATCATATCAATTCTGCATTGCCCAGAATAAGGAATATACCAATTCCCATAGTTTAGGGTGCTTAAGGTAATGCAGGATTTATATCATCAACGTTATGTCGCAAGTTGTGGGGGTTTACGTCTTGGGAGCTCCAGGGCATTCGGATTCAGGGACTTAGGGGTTTAGGGGTTAGTTGTTTAATCTTCAGAGGTTTACCTGATCCCTCAAGAACTTACCTTTCTCTGTTAAGGAGCTATAGCGAATTCATGATAAGGAACCCTAAACCTGTAGGTTTCTTGGGGTTCGGGAGGTTTAGGGATTTCTGGTGTAACGCTCGAGCTTGCACCGTGACTAGTCTCCCATTTGTGTTGCTGCTTTCCTTTTTGGTTCCTAGGCTCCTTCTAAAAACCTACTCAATACCAAAATGGGAGCCCTCTATTCATGTAAAAACCGGACAGGCATTGGATTCATCATGGATGTGGTGTATTCATCGTACCGGGTTTAGGGGTTTCGGTGTTCAAGTGTTCAACCTTTACAGTCCTTCTGCATGCGAGTGCTCTTGCATAGCGCACCTCCTCAGCACAAGCTTTTGGCGAGGCCCCACAAAAGCACGACGGTGTCGGAGAGAAACCATGGACCTTATCCGATTCCTTTACGTTAAATACTAGGATATAGTACTAGTCGTTTCTAAGGACCCCAAAATATGGCCGTTGATTTTAGGACTGCGCCACGGCTGCCAAAATTTGAAGGTCTGAGCCGTAACGGGCACATAGTGGAGTTTCTGCTGGTTGTTAGAGGGGTTTTGGCAGGCTTTTAGCTGTGGCGTTTCACAGGAGTTCTGATTAGTTGGGTTTGTACACGCTTGCACCCAGGGAAGTTAAACTTTCGATCTGGAGCCAAGCACGTGTTAACAGTTCCCCCAAACCTTCAATCACCTAACTAACCTTTGATTCGGTAGTCCATGCAACCCACTTTACACACCAAATTTACCCGAAGCCCTAAACCTCTAAACCCTAAACCCCTTAGGCCCTAAACCCCAAACCCGAAACCCTCAAGCCTAAACTGACCCGAAACCCTATTCAAGTCAGTACGACCCTGGGACGCAGCCCGTAAGCCCCCGACCCACATTTTTATTAGGAGCCTTCTGTATCCACCAGACGACCATAGAAGCCTAAACCCAGACACCCCTCTACCTAAACCCTAAACCCTAAACCATGTAGGCTTTGAGGGTAGACGTCGAAGATTCTGGGTGGACCGCAGGCCCGCGTTGATTGCGACACCTGATGTGCAACCTACCGGCAAGACAAAGCAGGGATGTGCTAAGCAGACTGACGAAACCTTAAAGCCTTACCCTAAGGGTCCAAGTACATAATAATCATATACTCTCCTAAATATTGAGCTACATAACTACTATCCTAAACCCAAGTACCTAATTATTGGGTCCTTTGGACCCTTAGGGTTAGACCTTAAACCCCAGACGCTCGGAAAGCACAGCCCTGAACCAATTGTGCCGCGAGCGACAGCAAGAGACGCTACGAGGTGTCATGGCCAATCCGATCGGCATTGTGTAGCTTGACTTAGTAGGAACACCTTAAAGGAGTCCTTTTAAAAGGAGCCTTTTTAAGGAACCCTTCGAAGGAGCCTTCTAGAGTAACACCCGAACCCTAAACCCTGAACCCTTAACCTAGTAGTAGAGTAGGCAACCTTTAACCTTTTGGGGTAGTATCATCCCTATATAATCCTTATGTTATGAAAAAGGTTAACCTTTGGTTCCCCATGATACCCGACAAGTAGCTTGAAAAATGTAGAGCAGCAGGGGGTTCTCGCAGGTTTGTTGGGGTTCTTAAAAGTTATCTTTTAAATATACAGGTTCAAGATCAGGGTCTCAGGTTGTATCGTTTAGGGGTCCTAGTGTTCAGCTGCGTGTTTGAAGGGTCAGAGGGCTAAGTACGTGATAGTTGGGTTGTTTCCATTGTCCTGCATATTTGCGGTTCCTCCAGTTAACACCTTGTTGACCTTCCTGGGTCCCGTGGCCGTTGAAGCAGAACTAGGGTGGAAGAAGCTGCAACGTCTTGGGTCTTCGGAGTTCGAGGTTTAGCTTGTTGTGCTTACTGGCCGAGGTCTCTGAAAACGTTACAACACTACGTACTTTCCTTCATCACCCATGGCTACGCTACTTCATAGAGCCGTTGTTCCATTCATTCTATTCCCTGCTTGCAACAAGACGCTTGGAACGTTCGTACCCCACTTCCTCTTGACAAGGAAGGGGCATGGAGTTTTTGTAGGGGTCATATTATGGCCACAATAATTGTTTTGTGTTCATTAGCACCAGGCACAACGGCTCGTAAGCCTTTTCGTTCTTGCACTTAGTAGCTGAGTGGATACACTTTACGCTTTTGGGGATAATATTACCCAATATAAAACGAAAAGTGTACACTTTTGGTGGCTTATGAACTCAGCATCTAAGTGCACATTGTCTTCATTAGCCCCTAAACCCTAAACCCTAAACCGTTTTCGTTCTTGCACATGAAGACGTTTGACGGGAATGCATATCGGCAGAAGAACGGCTCCGCAGCTTCGACCCAAAACCCCAAATCGCGGATTCCTGTCCCAAACCTGGTTGTCTGGATTCGAGGTTTAGGGTCCGGGTTTGGGGTTTTGGAGTTTGAGTTTATGTTTCAGAGTTCAGGTTTAAGTATCCTGTGGTCAGCTCTTGGGTTGTGAAATTTGGTTTATCAGAGCTGGAGAGGTAAACAAAAAACAGTCAACCCTTAATGGTAGCTTGTCAAAATTAAGATCCCCTTTTGGGCACCCTAAATAGTAGGTGTCGTATTATAACAGGGACCCAAATAGGGACCCTAATTTCGACAACCACCCAAATCCTAACACTCGACCCTAAATCAAGCTCTGGGAGTACCCGAATGAGGCCCTAATGTAAACCATAGTCGACAATAGTGCATATATGATCCCGGTTCTCGGTTCGCCGACCCC
>BGNK01000573.1:0-10607 GCA_003297005.1 Symbiodinium sp. clade A Y106 | reverse complement strand
GCCGAACCGGGATCATATATAGTGTCATGCCCTGGGCTATTTGGGAGTGCCTAACTTTCTACTTCGGATATACCAGCCATGGAGTTTAAACATAGTGGGTGATGTTGTTTTACTTTAGGGTTAATTTTTGGTTTGGTTTTGGGCTTACAGTGCAGGGTTGAGGCACGAAGGTTTGGGCTCTAGTCTCTGAGGTTTTGGTTTCAAGACGTAGGAGTGGGATTATGCCGTAATACATCATGTTCAACCCGACACTGTGAAGACAGTCTGCTGGCTTAACATTGCCGTGGCTCCGGCACAAGGAGAAGGTCCCCGTAAGGTGAAGCCGACCCCGTTTGGAGAAAAGAGAAGCAGGGTTCCGAAAGGATGC
This sequence comes from Symbiodinium sp. clade A Y106, assembly GCA_003297005.1. Taxonomy (NCBI): domain Eukaryota; class Dinophyceae; order Suessiales; family Symbiodiniaceae; genus Symbiodinium; species Symbiodinium sp. clade A. Next base: position 10,240 of record BGNK01000573.1, on the reverse strand, counting down.
CTTTTCTTCCTTGGAGAGACCCCTAAACCCTAAACAACCCTAAAAACTTCAGAAGGCCTAAACCTTCAACCCTCCCCTTTATGTTCAGTTAGGGGAGGTTTTTTTTTTTTTTTTTTAAGGGCCCTCAAAAAAAAGACTCCCCTAACTGAACATAAAGCCCCGATCCATTTGAGCTCCCCCCAAAACTCGACGAAGCGCTCGGAACCTGGAATCTACGCGAACCTATCTGTGCCGACTCCTGAACTTCGGGGGGCTGGGGAGGTGACCTGTACTCTTTTTCGGTGCATGTATTGCGTGTATATGTACGTATATATATATACACATGCATATATGTGTGTGTGTATAATATATATATATATATATACACACATACATATGTTAGTATAGAGTAACGAGTGTGTGTATATATATATACGTAAAAGTTTGTAGTGGCTTAGCATACTCAAACGTCTAACCTTTTGACGGCTAGGACTAGAAGTCACCAAGTAAAGTATCTTTCAAGACTTCCGCCCGTTAAAGGGTGCAGGGTATACCGGTATAGGTTTACGGCTTTAGGAAATAATTACCTTAACCCTGAAGAACCTACCTTTTTAAGGTTCCTTATTATGATTTCCTTATATAAGCCCTTAAAAAGGTGGGTTCTTCCGGATTAAGGTAAACCCTAAACCCTAAACTCTAAGCCCTAAACCCTATACCCTAAACCCAAAAGGTAGGTTCTTCAGGGTTAAGGCAGGGGTTAGAGTGAAGGGTTTCGGGCTCGGGTTCGGGGTTTGGGGTAAGAAGGGTTTAGGGTTTAGGGCTTAGGGTGTAGGGTTTAGGGTCTACAAATCAGGGATTGTCATTATCCTGCATGTCCCATTGAAACGAATGCTTGAAATTCCGAGCACCGAGCCAGCCAAACCACCAACCCCCAAACCATAAACCCTAAACCCCAAAGTCCTAAACCCCTAAACCCTGAAACCCCGGAGCCCTAAACCCCTAAACCCTGAACCCTGAACCCTAAGATCCCTATAGATCCCTTAAAGGAGCCGTTACAAAAGCCCTTAAAGGATTCCGTAAGCCCGAAGCCTCAAAGCCCTAAACCCCAAACGATCCTGCCTTGTTGGCTCTTCCCCTAAGGAATATACTTTAAGCCATATTAGGGATCCCATTATAATTTAGGGTAATATTCCTTAATTAAGGGATTTGGGAAGGTCTTGGGATCCTAGATACCCATACCCTAAGGGTCCAAGTACCTAATAATCATATACTCTCCTACATATTGAGCTACATAACTACTATCCTAAACCCGAGTACCTAATTATTGGGTCCTTTGGACCCTTAGGGTTCGTGCGCAGTGAGGCCTTTGAGGGCAGAAGCAGGGGCCAAGCGCTGGAGGAGGCCGACAAAGACCTTTCTGGGAGGACCATGGGACTTAGTAAGTAAGGTTATAAGTACCTTAATTGGGGGTTATAAGCAATTAACACTATAATTAGGTACCTTGTTTATAACCTTACTTACTAAGTCCCATGATCCTCCAAGTTGGGTTCAGGTTCAGGGTTTACGGTGCGGGCAGCTAGGTCAACGTCTTCCGCACCCAGAGCCCAATTTTTTGTGGTTGGATTCGCTTTACCAGATAAACCCTAAATATTAATCCTAGAACCTAGGAGCTAAACCCAAGTTCGCCCAGTGGGCTGAGCGATCTCGGAGTGGAGACATGTCTAAACTGAAGTCTCCAAGGGTCTTTTTTTGGGCTTCGGGTTTAGAGTTTAGGGGGTTAGGGTTTAGGGAGTCATTTGTTGAATGGTGACTTATTTACCAAAGGTTTGATGCTCATGGTAGGTTTCAGAGCCCAGGCCTGTTGTTTGAACGCATGCAAATCGTACTGAAACGCTAAACCCTGTTTTTATCGAGCCCGAACCGGCCCCAACCCTTAACTCTTTACCCTGAACCTAACCCTAACCCTAACCCTACTTGGAGGGTCGGGGGACTTAGTAAGTAGGTAGTAAGTAGACTTATAAATACCCTAAAAGGGACCCTAACTGGGTTATGGTACTTATAACTCTATAAAATAGCTACTTAGTAAGTCCCCCGACCCTCCAAGTAACCCTTAGTTAACCCTGAACCCTAAACCCGCAACCGTAAGCTTTTCCTCTCGAAGGCAGCCCTGGCTGCGGCGGCGCTCGCCGTGGCAGAGGAGGCAGCACGGTGCCCAGCGAGGGCTTTCTTTAGGGTTTAGGCTTTAGGGGTTTCGGGTTTGGGGGTTTGGGGGCTTAGGGTCTAGGTCTGGGTTTAGAGCAAACCCCAGCCTTTATCCTCAGCTTTGTTAAAGAGCCCTAAGTACCTGCTTAAACGAAAGTAAGGTTTCTATAGTAGGAATTACTATAATTACTGGCTTGGTAAAATGAAAGTATTCCCCATACAGGTACTTAGCTTAAACCCAAACCCTAAACCCTAAGCCCTAAGCCCTAAATCCTAAACCCTAAACCCCAAGCCAAACCCTGAACCCCAAACCCTGAACTTCGAAACTCCAAACCCCAAGCCCCACACCCTTCACCCTAAACCCCAACCCCCACACCTTAAACCCTAAACCTCAAACCCCAACCCCCCACCCTAAACCCTAAACCCCCAAACCCTGAACTCCAAACCCTAAGCCCGAAACCAATGGCCAGTCTGCTAAGGCAGCTGCACGCGCTGTCGGAGGAGGATCTCCAGTAGGGTGTTTCGTTGTGGAATGTAGGGGCCTTAATAATTACCATAGGGTTCCTTTAAAGGGATCCTTAAAAGGGATCCTTAGAAGGGATCTATAAGTGATCTATAGGGTTTAGGGTTTAGGAGAGGGGCCTTAATCATTACTAATACTATTTTGGGGGTTCCTTATTCTAGTTTTAGTATGTATAATTGGCCCCAAAATCCTTTTCTGATTATTAGGCCCCTATACTAGGTTTTTTGGTTTCGAGAGTTGTAGACTTCAAGTTTCGGTTTAGATTGCACTGGCCGGAGTCCTTTTGCCATTGCTTTTTTTTTCTATTATAATTTGGCAAGCACCCAACCCTAAACCCTGAAATCTAAACCCCAAGTCCCAAAAAGTCGCGAGTTAGCAATGGGACACACTCGGAAGCGCAATCGATGTGGAACTTACACATTTCATGCCGTTTGGCAGTGGTTAGAATCGGAAGTCTGCCTTTTCGGGTGAATTAGGATCTTGGATGTGGGTTTCCTGGTAATAGAAAGGTCCGGAGATTGGTAATAATAGCAGCGTCTAGTCTCTACATGATCTTACCAAAAGATGACCAAAAACCCCTGTTCCAGTAGCTTTAAACAGTTGCAAACCCTTATAAAATTCCGTAGCACCCTGTGAAACCTTGTATTATGTGGCAGATTTTGGGGCCAGGGGTAGGACCCCACGAAACCCCGGAAACCTCAATATCCGTCAAGCTGAAACCCAAACCCTAGACTCTAGACTCTAAGCCTTAAACCCTAGGTAGACGTTTGAGGGTCAATTTTTTTTTGAGTTTTCCCTTGTTTGCCCGAAAAGGATCTCATCTACGAGTAATTTCGCAAAGGCTTTAGAGGGCCAACCCTTAAACCGTAAACCCTGAACTCTAAGCCCTAAACCCTGAACCCTAAACCTTTAACCAAGCCGTGTTCTTCGGAGGACGTGCGGCTGAGATCCTCGCGTCGGGGCCCCGACTGCTTCCGGGTGTCAGACACTGACGCCAGCTTGCGGTTTGCTATGAAGGCTCCTTAGATGGGTCATGCAGGGATTCTGTAACTGGGCTTTGGAGTACCATACTTTAATACTTTTTTTAAAGGAACCATTATGAAATAAAAGTTTATACTTTTTTCTCCCTGGTTACTTAAAAGCCCAGGTAAGGATTTGGGTTTAGGATTTAGGGTCCTAGAGTTCAGGATATGGAGCTCAGTGTTTGGGCTTTCGGGTTGCCGTACGCGGGTTTAGGGTTTTAGGGTTCATCGAGTGGACGCGTAATCGAATGTAGGGCTGTGTTGTAGAGCTACTATGAGCTCATCAAGTACCCTGGCGATTTTCCAAGGTACCTTAATAACCTCATGAAACCTACCTTTTTAAAGGCTTAGATAAGGAAATCATATTTGGTAGGTTTCTTGGGGGTGCAGGTAGGCCTTGGGGCCATTTTACATTTTCTCTTATTGGGCTTAAGAAGACCTTAGTTACGGACATGTTTCAGAAGCTTTAAAGGGCCAACCTCGGTTTAGGGTTTATAGGGGTTAGGGTTTTAGAGTTTTAGGGGTTTAGGGGCTTAGGGGTTTAGGGGTTTAGGGTTTAGGGGTCTAGGGTTTAGGGGTTTAGGGTTTAGGGGTTTAGGGGTTTAGGGTTTAAAGTATCTGCAAGAAAGAGGAGCAGCGTCAAAGCGTGCGCGTTAGCACGCACGGCCCCATCCAAAAAAAACCAGGCCCTCATCCCCTGTGTCCATGGGTTTCTAAAATGGTAAAACATCCCGAAGCCGCGAAACCCTAAACCCTGAACTAAACCCCTAAGGCTAAACCGTAGAGCCCTTGTAAATCCTTAGACGTACCAGGTCGTCCCACCACATCAGCAAGCTCCACAGCGATGCGGCGAAGCAGGCGAAGCAATGTGGGTGGTTCTCTGTTTAGCCAGGATCCCGTTTCAGGAACCCAAAAGAAGACTGCATCCTTATAAGAAGGACCCCAACAGGGACCCGAATTTAGAGATCTACCCCTGTGAGGATGACGGCACATGGATATCTGCAGGGTTTAGTGTTTTATTTTATGGTTCACTTGAAACCTCTGAAACCTACCTTGTGAGCTTTCTGATGATTTCTTTTTTGAAAGCTCCTGTAAAGGTAGGTTTTTGGAATTAAGGTAGGTTTAACCTAGTAGCTGAGTGGATACACTTTACACTTTTTGGGGATATTATCATCCACTATAAAACTGAAAGTGTACACTTTTTGGGGCGTATGAACTCAGCAACTAAGAACCCTAAACCCCTATAGTATAGCCCTTATAGTAACCCTTAAAGGAACCCTTATGGAACCCTTAAAGGACCCTTTAAAGGAACCCAGGTTTTTGGAATTGGTTTACGGTGTCGGGCTTTAGGGTTGAGGGTTGGGGTTCAAAGGCCAAGGTTTAAGGTTCGGATGGTCCCAGACCTTCCGAAATCCCTTAATTAAGGAATATACCTTAAATTACAATAGGATCCCTAGTATGATTTAAAGTATATTCCTTAATTGAGGTCTTTAAAGATTAGGATTTAGGGCTTGTAGTTGGGTTTCGGGTTTAGGGTGATAGGGTTTCAGAGCTCTTGGGATTTACGTGTCAGGGTTCCCGGGTTTATATGTTTTAGGGGTTTCGGGGTCAGGTTTTAGCAGCTTGGCGCAGGGTTGTCTCCTGCTTGGTGTCTGAGTCCTTGTGCTTTCTTCAGGTTAATTAATGCTTATGCCAAAAAGCTGACCTAGATCCTGCAATGGCCCCTAACTCCTACTCTGTACCTATAGGCTCATACCCTACCCCTTTTTTAAGGTACCTACTTTTCTTTGTAGGAGATCCTAACCATAAAACTAGGTACCCTAAAAAAGGGGTAGGGTATGACCCTCTAGGTGGTGCTTCATGACGGGTTTTAAGACGTGTTCAGTAAGAAGGTCTTCGTAAGGCTTCGTCAGGGCTTTCGTCCCCGTCTAAGTATCATGGGATTCTTAGTAGCTGAGTGGATACGCTTTACACTCTTTGGGATAACCCACTATTAAACCAAAAGTGTATACTTTTGGGGGCTTATGAACTCAGCAACTAAGGATTTAGTAGCGGAGTCTATAAAGTAAGCAGAACTTGATTTAACCCAACCTACTTACTAGGTCACTTGATCTTTCAGGCGAATAATCGAGAGCTTCAATCCAAGTCTCGATGGAAAGGCAGCGTCGCCGCCGGCGAGTGTGGTGAGCTTCCATGAAGATGCCACCTGTCTGCCAAAAGTGTTTCGGGTTTAGGGTGGTCGGGTTTCCCAGACCTCCCAATATCCCATAATTAAGGAATATACCTAAATTATAGTAGGATCCCTAATATGATTTTAAGGTATATTCCTTACTTAAGGGATATTGGAAGGTCTGGGTTAGGCACTGTTGGGAAGTTTCATGAGAATTGTCCGGTCGAGTCTCCCGTCCCGGCATTTTTTTCGTAAAGAAGCCTTCCCAAGTTCTCTAGCTCTATATAGGTATGAAAAATTAGTAGTTTTCCTTTATAGTCCGTAGTCTAAGTATAGTATTGTATACCCCCCAAACCCTTCTGATTATGATTGGGAAGGCTCCTCGCTTTTTGATGCTGATATGTTTGATGTATTGTTCGGTAGCGCACCTCCGTGACCTTACCGGCCCTATTTCTTTTTCGCACTTCATGATCGTTGAATTGAAGTTGACGGGGTTTCCTGCGGGGTTAATTTGATTCTGCGGCTGTAGCATGCAAGGCGCCGGACGAAGGCAATGCAACATCAATATATCAGAAACCCTGTGTCTCTTCTCCCATTTACTAAGACCTTCCCTGAAAATCAACTCTTCGCCTTTTGAAGCCAATTTGAATTCGGGGCTGTAAGAGCAAGAGCAGGAGCCCCGACAGGAGCAGGAGCAAGAGCAGGAGCCACAGCAGGAGCAAGAGCCAGAGCCGGAGCAAGAGCTAGAGCTGGAGCAAAAAATCCTCCCCAATGTGCCAGTAGAGATAAAAATGCCGCTTATAACAATTGTTTTTCGAGTTTGTATTGGATTAGGCACCGCGCCCTCCTTTTAATATTAGAGAAGAGGGAAGGATTACAAGGAATGTCGGCGGAGCCCTGAAACCCTGAACCACTGGCAAACATGAACAAGGTCTTTTCGAAGCGCCCGAGGGGGTTTAGGGTCAGAGGTTTAGTTTGTAGGGCTGAGGCTTTGGGTTTGGGGCCGTGGGTTTGGACTGCCCCAGTCCTCACCTCCCTCAAACCGGAAAAGAAGTTGAGGTTCTACTTGGATGAGCAGCGTGATCATAAGTAGGCCGATACAGTGGGATGCCCAAAGCTTAGCTTAAACCTGAAACCCTAAACCATGCTTAATCTAAACCCTGCACGCCCACCAAACCGCCCCTTAACTCTTCACGTAGACCCTTGATTAATAATACAGAAAACAGTACATCCCTCCAAACCTTCAGCGGGTTTATACAAGGGATCCTCGTATATAAAGGCCCATTAATAAAGAAACGGGGCCGGCCAATCGGGGGTCTACATTTCACTTTAAGTGACGTTCAGTACTTAGAGATAAAGGCTACATCGGCGTTTGGGGTGCTAGGGCTTAGGGCTTCGAGTTTAGGTAGTGTTAGAGTATACGATTTCGGACTGCCTGCGTAGATACCGCAATAGAATATTTGATCAGTTTTGTTCACAGCACCAGTACATTTAGACATCAGAAGTAGCAACCATCAGTATGTGCTCCTTCCCTCGCGCCCAGGCACCCACAGGCACGGGCGGGCTGCAATTGATGCCTCAGCGATTCGGGACACCCGAACCCTCAATCCTTAAACCCTATACCCAAACCCACGACCTCGAAAACGTTTTTATTGACCTATAAGTAATACTCTTATGTCAGGCTCCTGTGCTATGTTTGGGGTTCAGGGCCGGGGTGTTCTTAAACGGGCTTCTGCGAGCTTGATGGTATTCTTAACGGGATGCTTATTTAGGCTTGAAGCGTTCCATAAGGATTTTTAGTGCCTTGTGGGGCGTGTCTAGACCCCCCAACTACCGCCTAATATACCCTAAATACCCACTATTAAGGACCATAAGGGCTCTATTAAAGGTTACTTGGGGGGTCCTGGTGGGGGTAGAAGGATCAAAGGTTTTTAGGGGTAGAGGATTCGAGCTTTGAAGTTTAGAGTGTAGGGAGATCATGAGTTGTTTTTTTTTAAATTTTTTTAATGGGGTTTAGGGTTTGGGGTTTAGGGTTTAGGGTTCCTTTGAGGGTTTTAGGATTTAGGGTTTAGGGTTTAGGGTTCCTTTTAGGGTTTGGGGTTTAGGGTTTAGGGTTTAGGGTTCCTTTTAGGGTTTGGGCTTGGGGTTTAGGGTCTAGGGTTTAAGGCTCCTTTTAGGGTTTTAGGGTTTAGGGTTCTTAGGGTTTTTTGGGGGCTTTGTTGGGTTTTTTTGGGGTTCAGGGCGAAGAGGCTCGGACCCAGGGCTTCGGATTAGTGAATGCAGCGATACTAGGTGCCCCAGTAGTACCCTTTTACCCTTTTTCTTTTTAGGTTCCCTTATTAAAACCGAATAGTAGGAAGAAGGGTACCCTTATTATTAAGGTGCGACTGGGGAACCTAGGATAAAGCCATACAAAATCATACAAAACAGCACCTTGAGAGAGCCCTTTTAAGGAACCCGGACACTCCAAAACCCCTTAATTAAGGAATATCCCTCAAACTATAATCATAGGAACTTTAGTATGATTTAAGGTATATTGCTTAATTAAGGGGTTTTGGAGTCTCTGGGAATCCGCCGCCACGCCCTGGAAGAATTAGGGCCCAAAAAAGCACATAAGCGAAAATTAGGGTAGGGATATCCCATATACACCCCCTTATAATAAAGCCCAATAAGGTAGGGATATCCCTATAAAATGCTTATGCTTATGTGCTTTTTGGGTCCCTGAAAGAAGCCCCATGCGCAACTTTGGGTTAGCCGGAAACCCTGGCTGCAAGGAACCCACAGCCTGTGGATCCCCTACTTAAAGGATCATGGGACTTAGTAACTAGGGTTATAACTAAGGTAACTATACTTATACTTACTTATAGCCCCACTTAGGGTACTTATAACCTTACTTACTAAGTCCCATGATCCTCCAAGTATACCCTACCCAGACCTTCCAAAATCCCTCAATTAAGGAATATGCCTTCAATTATGATATAATCCCTAGTATGAATTGCGGTATATTCCTTAATTAAGGTATTTTTGGAAGGTCTGGGTATAAATAAACCCTGAACCCTAAAGCCTAAACTGGCCTACACCCTAAGCCCTAAAACCCTAAAAAAGCCAACAAAGCCCTCTAAAACCCTAAGAACCCTAAATCCTACTAAAAGGAGCCTTAAATCCTAAACCCCAAACCCTAAACCCTATAAAACCCTACAGTAGAAGCCCAAAAGTTGGAAACCTCGCAGCCTCAATCCTTAAGAGTATAGGGTACCCCAGCACTATTTGGCCTTAATCCGGGTTCCAACTTTATGGAGTTTACTGTGAGGTGCCCTGAAAGGAACCCTGGGTCTCCGCCAGGCTCGACCACGGCATTCCCCACGGCCGTATCGACTTCCCGGCCGGCGTCTTTCGAGCCGTTTCGCCCAGGCGCTTCGGGGAACTTTAAACTTTTCGGCCGTATATATTAGCTCTATCTTAGAAAGTTTGAACTTCTTGGGGCCCGGTTGTTGGAGAAGAGAGTTTAAGGTTTCCTTGAAAGGGTTCCTTGAAGGGTTACTCTAAAGGGTTCTATAAGGGGTTAGTATACAGTAGAAGCTAGAAAGTTGGAACATCATTAGCCTCATGCCCTTAAAGTAAAGTAAAGTAAAGGGAATCCCAGCATGAATCATCCTAAATCGATGTTCCAACTTTCTGGGGTTCACTGTATGTATGAGGAGTATTCTGAGGGTTCAGGGATTCATCCCTGGAGGTCCTTTCAGGGCGTTTTTTTTCGGAGTGCCTTTTAGGATTCCTTTCGAGTAGCGTTACTGGTTTAAGGTTTAGGATGGTTTTGGGGATCCTTACTTAGAGGATCATGGGACTTAGTAAGGAAGGTTATAAGTACCCTAAGCGGGGTTATAAGTAATTATAAGTATAGCTACCTTAGTTATAACCCTAGTTACTAAGTCCCATGGTCCTTTAAGTACACGTGTGTGGTTTTCAGAGTTCCGTTTCGGATTGGATTCCTCCTTGGCCCAGACCTTCCAAAATCCCTTGATTAAGGAATATACCTTAAACTATATTAGGATCCCTATTATAATTTAAGGTATATTCCTTAATCAAGGGATTTTGGAAGGTCTAAGGGGTTCCTTCAAATCTTCCTTGAAAGGCTGTAGGAGTTAGTGGCTGAAGGCGATAGGAGCCCAGACCTTCCCAAAATCACTTAATTAAGGAATACCTATAGGCTCATACCCTACCCCTGTTCCCGAATGCGTAGCAGAAGGGTTCCCGTTTTAAAGGTTGGGGTCCAGGGGTCCAATCGTTGACCAGGGATCGTCGCTAAAGCGTTCGCGAAGCGTTCGCAAGCGTTCGCGAAGCGTT